>QANX01003036.1:23001-95442 GCA_003254975.1 Ochetophila trinervis | reverse complement strand
ATAGCTGTTGCACAAAAAAAAAAAACCAGATTTCTCTAAACCCTATATATTAAATCAGCCTATGATTGCATTTTGGCATGTCCAAATTCAGTTTGAAAATACATCAAAATACTTGCAATTTATAAAATTAATAGAAACTCAACCATGTTTGCCGAAAACAGGGGCCTCAAATACACATTTCATATATGGAGGAAAATCAATTGGAACAACACCATCAGACATCAAACAAAGCATTGACCAATGGGTTGCACAAATTATATGCCCACTAATTCATGCAGCAAAACCCAAAAAAAGAGAGTACAAATCAGAAGAAAAAACCACAAAACCGCAGGACTCACCGGTGGATCCTTCGGGACTGGGAATGCTCGATTAACGCGGCGCTGGTGGGGGAAATGATCGGTGCTCCTCCGCGGACAGAACGCCGGAGCTGGAAGCTGACAGGGTTGCTAGAGCTGCCGCCTATGTCACTTCATTTTCCACTCGAAGCCGTTGGTGTTGAAGCTTTTTGTAGCTGCGTAACAGTGGCTTTCACACTTGCACAAATTCTCTTCATAAAATGGAAAACAGTAGCTAAACAAGAAAAGTAAAACACAGCCGTTTTGATGGTCAAAGAACATGCAAAGTCAAGATACCTATTTATGCAATGTCAGCAGTCAACCACCAAATTTCTAAAAAACATTGATGATCCAAATTTTCCGGTGCCAAACAGTGCAACTTAAAGGATTTTAGCATCTGTGACGGTTTTTTAACTGTCACAGAAACGAATTTATTTATTTATTTTGGAAGTCATTTAGTGACGACATTTGTCTAATTCCGTCACTAAATGCAAACAAAATTTCAAAATTTTGTTCCCGCGCAGCTGCATGTGTGACGGCCACATTTTGGTCACAATTACTGGAAAATGATTCTATAATTGTGACGGAAGTTTAAATTTCCGTCACAAAAAACATTGGTTTGTGACGGGTTCCTTTCCGTCACAATGTTTTCCATCACTAAATATCGTTTTTTTTTGTAGTGCGTAATATTAATATTTATATTAATTGCTTTTAACTAAAAGTGCAAGATAAGAGCTTTTAGAAAAGAAATAAAAAAGGAAACAACAACAACAATCTGGAACACTTGATAAATAGAAAATAATAGTAAATAAAATTTGAGGACAAGAAATGTTAGATAATTATTTGTCAACACATGAAATTGCTTTCAATTGTGTATTTGTGGACATTTTAATTTTTAGCCATTATATTTATTTTTTTATATATCTTTCAAATTAATACTATAATAATTTAATTTTATTCCGTTGTTACTTGTTAAGCTTATTACTTTTGTTTTTTCATTTTATCTATTTAGTTATTTTTTTACATTACTTTATTGATTATTTATTTTATCATAAATTTATAACAATTATAAATATATACGATATTGACTTTTTTTCATTTATAATATATCAATTTGTTAATAAGTATTTTTTAATCAAATTTTTAAATAATTGATATTATATTAATTATGTGTTTTATAATGCAGAAAATGGACCCTAAAGAATTAAATATCGAGAATTTAGAATAGGAAGAATTGGTTGTATCTGATATTGGCAACACCAACACCCATGAGTCTATTGAACAACTAGTGACTGTACAATCCACCATTTCTAAGTGAAGTAAATGATTCTAATCCTAAAGAAAAGAAGAAAAGGTGTCGTACATCAGAGATATGGAACCATTTTAGTATGGAAGAAAAAAAGTATAAGAATGGAAATTTTATACCCATGGCCATTTGCAATTACATCATTTATCCTGTAACGCTAAAATTGGTACAGGTCATTTAGATAATCATTGGAAAAAAATGCATAAAATAATATGGTCCTAAAGATCCTGGACAAACACAAGTCTTTCAAAGTTTAACAAGTATTGGTACTTTTATATATTCCCATTCTAATATGAGAAAAGGATTATCAAAATATATAGCTTCAGCTGAGCAGCCTTTTACTTTTGCTGAAGATGTTAGATTTGAATATTTTGTTAAAAATTATTTACAACCTGCATATTTTAGTGTTTCAAGAAATACTATTTGATCTGATTGTTTAAAAGTTTTTAAAGACTTAAAAAATAACTTGATGTGTGATTTTTCAAAGTTTAATAGTGTAATTTGTTTTAATTTTGATTTGTGGACTGGTGCGATAGACAAGTTTATATTTGCGTTACTGCACATTTTATTGATTTTAATTGGATTTTGCATTAAAAAATTATTGCTTTCTGAGCAATTTTTCTTAAGATGATAGATGTATTTAGAGAATATAAAATGGTAGATAAAGTTTTTTAGTATCACTTTTGATAATGCTACATCCAATACTGTTGCCATTGCTATGTTAATTAAGAAAAATTTACAACCACCTTATAATAGTCAATTTTTTCATATGTGATGTGTATGCCATATTATTAATTTAATTGTACAAGATGGTCTTGAATTGATCAATAATCATATTGAATCAATAAGGGAAGCCATTCTTTATATATTTCATCTCCTTCTAGGCAACAAGATTTTTTTTTTGGTGCAAATCATATGGCTTGAAATGCATTAAGTTTAAGATGGATATGAAAGTTTGTTAGAATTCTACTTTTCATATGTTAAAATCTTGTGAAATGCATCATATGGTAATTAGTGATTTTTATAACAACAAGCTTAATGACATAGTTTTGTGTGAAGAGAACTGGAAAGTTGCTTTTGCATTTTTGAAAATTTTAAAAGTATTTTATAATGCTACAACAGCTTGCTCAAGTATTTCTTTTATCCAACTTTTTGTATTGTTCTTAATCACTTATGTAATATAAGTGTTACTTTTGCTAAATATAGATATGATATAAATTTTTCAAAAATTTGTGAAAAAATGGAAGAAAAGTTTAAAAAATATTGGGAATGTGTACCCTCAATTTTTAGTTTAGCTGCTATAATGGATCCTAGAACTAAATTAGTTGGAGCATAAGTGTTACTAAATGATATTGCTTCAAATTTGAATTTAGACATTGTTACTGACAGGACCCAAACCATTTAGATCCTGCATGCATAATTTAATATTTCTATTAAGCCAATAAGTAGTCATTTATCTCCACTAAACCATTATTAAAAAAAAAAAAAACCAACTAAGAAATTTCTTAAAGCTAGAAATTTTATTAAAAATTTCGGCAGCATTTCACATGTTTTTGGAACATTCCCCAAATACACATAATTACAATTCCTGCAAGAAAATACATTCATATACATAATTCACTCTAGTACATGATTTCCACACCTCAATAATTAACTTTAACATTCAAATAAATATGTCATTTATATTTTCTTAGCTGGACTTAGTCTAACAAAACTGAGCTGCCTACATATCCTTATTAATAGGGATCAAGCTACTTGTAGTTCTTAAATGTTATATATAACTACACTTCCAAATAAAACAACAAGTCAATAGATCAAGAGACTCACATTCACACAGTTCATTTATACCTCTAAACCCAATATCAACCAAAGTTAAATGCATAAACCATTGCACAAGTATAAATAACCTCCCTACTTGGCGGCATATCCCATCGCCCATGTAGTCATCAACCATATCCAATGTCAACCTCTCTACTTGGCGGCATAATCATCGCCCAAGTAATCATCAACCATAGATATCATGCATTTATGAGTTCACACAAAACTAATCACATTCACAAACATTTACTTTAAATTCATAAGTAAAGTATTAATTTAAACACATGTATCAATATGCATGTATTTATTCTAGAGAAAATAACAAGTGAATATATATATATATATCATACATTTTTCGTTAACAACTTAACCATTTAATATCACAAAAAGGGGGTAACCATCATCATGATCCTTTATTCTAAGGCATCGTGGCGATAATGGGTAAAGGGTAACCATCATCATGATCATTCACACCAAGGCATCGTGGCGGAAATGGGGTACAGGGTAATCATCATCACGATCCTTCGCCCCAAGGCATCGTGTCAAAAATAAAGTATAGGATAACCATCATCACGATCCTTCATCTTAAGGCATCGTGGCAGTAATGGGGTTTAAAAGGTTTTCATATGGTCAAGGGTACCCTCACCAACATCGTAACAATTCTTATCCACATTACTGTACATCATCTTCATATATATCCCACAATTTCTACAATCTCCATATCATCAATAACAATCTCACAATTATATACATATAATCTTTGGAATTCCATTAAATTAAAAGAGCACATTAACATTCATTAATCAATCTTAAACTCAAAAGAAAACCACCAAAACAAAAATACATACATATTTATACCACAAATCATCAATTAAATTAAACTACTAGTCACTATTCATCCACTCATTAATCAAAATCCACATATAGTATATCCAAAGCAACCATATTAACCCATTAAATACATTGACTCATTATATTCATACAAATCCAAATTAGTTTTAACAGAGATATAATAAATCAAACTTTCCAAATTTTCAATTTTTGGATAGTTACTATGTGAACCCAATTAATTCATACATTGCCAATAAAACTCGAACTTATTAAATACTGTCAATTTACCCAACTTACTTTGGTAAATTGCAAATAAAATAAATCTTCCAACAATTTATTAAAATCACAAGCTCATATTTATTCTACAATAAATATAAGATTAAAGTCCCCATCCAAATAAATTAGACATAAATTAAATTATACTATCTTACAACCATCAACTAACAAGACATACCACAATTACACTTTCTCAAAATTTGACAAATTTCCAATTATTCAACTATAATATGCAAATTATATATCAAAATGAAGCTTGAATAAGTGTAGGAAACAATAAACAACTTGTTAGGACCCGACCCACCTGGATCCTCACTGCATGACTTAATATTTCTATTAAGCCAATAAGCAATTCTTCATTCATACCAAGCCATTATTAAATAATATTTAACAAACAGGGAACTCTCTACTGCAAGAAATTTTATTAAAAATTTTGGCAGCATCTCATCTGTTTTAGCAACATCCCCCAAATACAAATAGTTGCAATTCCTGCAAGGAAAACATTCTTATACATTTATCCAATCTACAAGCACACATTCCTCATAATACCACATCCCAGTAATTAATTCAACATTCAAAATAAAATATAACCGTTATATTTTTCTGTAGCTGGACTCAGTATGAAAACTGAGCTGCCTACATACCCTTTCTAATAGGAATCAAGCTACCTGTAGTTCTTATTACCTTTCAAACAGAAGATAACACTTCGAGTACGCTTGCGATTCAGTAAACAACAACCACATATAAACATTCATTTATATACGCATAAATATCAATATTCATCGTACATTCCTCATTTGACACATTTAAATCACTTTCAGTCTCATCAAAGCTTTTCAAACAAATTTAACAAGTTAACAATCAAGTATACACGATACCATAACTTGGCGGCACAATCCATTGCCCAAGCAAATAATCTCCCTACTTGGCGGCATATCCCATCACCCAAGTAGTACATAATCACGTATCATCATTATCATTCACTTGCAAATTCACCAAATAAAAGAAAACCCACATATATCGTATTTCATAATCATTCTACAACAAACCATGAATTCAATTACATTCACAACCAATAAATATAAAATTCACAAAGCAATTCCATTTATACATCACAATAAGGGTAACCAATCATCACGATCCTTCTCCCCAAGGTATCGTGGCAGGAATGGGGTATTGGGTAACCATGGTATCACAACCATCATCATGATCCTTCTTCCAATGCATCGTGGCAGGAATGAGGTGCAATAATCACGATCCTTGGTCTCTAGGAATCGTGTAAAAGGCTTTCATATAATCAAGGGTACCCTTTCCAACATCATCACCATCCACATCACCGTACAACATCTCCACATTTCCCACAATTCCACAATTTCCATAACCACACATCCATAAACCGAAATCCAAATAATAATAAAAGAGCACATTAGCAATCATTAATCAATCTTAAACTCAAAAGAAAATCACCAGAACACAATTCATCCACTCATTAATCGAATCCATATATATATATATCATATTCCATAACTACTATCAATAAACACAAGTTCTATTTACATTATTCTAAAGCTAGAAACAACACACTTTACTCAAAATACAATTCATAAGACCCAAATACTTCACTTTGACAATAAATCATAATTTCAATAACACTATCTCTTCCAAAGAAGTCCAAACTCAAGCATTTCATAATTATAAGCGCTTAAACATGAATATCATGCTAACTAGCCACAACCAACATAACTTGAAATGCACCATTAATCCAAATTATACAATATATATAATTATATACCGAATTACATACAATCTATATATAATTCAACGTCCAAATACCGACAATTCCTACCCTTTTTTTGGACTTTCCGATGGTCACACTTTCATATGCTCTGCCTATTCATATATAAATTGAAATTAGTTCCTCACAGTCACAGCAATTTAATTGCTTCAAAAACTACTACTAATTTAACAAATATTCCATTACTTAACTAAAATATGCAAATTATATATCAAACTGAAGCTTGAGAAGTGTAGAAAAATAATCAACACTTATCTTGCCCAATCGCTGCCGGTGGTGGCCGAAAAGCCGCGGCTGAACCTCAATCTGTCACACTGCTCAACTGAGGAGGATTTGGGGAGAAAGGATGGTGGATTCGGGTTCAAGGGGTCCAAAATAGGGGGAAGGGACCGACCCTGCAATCGGAAACCATAGAAATCCAGCGACCGGAGGAGAACCGGGTTCGCCGATTTCTTCATGTTTCCCGGTGACTCACGAGGTGTCACGGGCGCTCGCCAGCCTGGCTGGGTAGGCGAGATGGCCGGCTTCGATCCTCGGGTGGTGGGTTGGCCAATTCCTCGCCAAAATTCGGCGATCGCAAACGAGAGGCTCACCGAGTTTCTTGAATTTTTCGACGATCTGGGTGTCTCCACGGGCAGCCACCGGTACCATCGGCAAGAGGAGGCTGCTGGCTCCAAGTTCCGTGTTGTGGCCTGTCTGTTCTGGTCAGAAACGAAGCCGTTTCCGGTGAAGGAAGGGAGGTGCACGGTGGTGGGTTGAGCGAGGGGAGGGGGCTGTCGGGGAAATTCTAGGCTTTTCCAGAAATTTCTGAAAATTTAAAACCAAAGCAAGGGAAATTTTGTCCTTTTAAAGTCCAATCCCTGCCAAATTACCAAAATGCCCCTCACACAATTTTAACTATAACTTCTCGGTCTTAGCTCCGAATCAAGCATACTACTAGTCTACAGACTCGTGTCAACGAGCTCTACGCAACGGTACCACGGTCAAAGCCAAAACATGACCACAAAAAAAGTCAACCCTTGGCCCACTCACGGTCAAACTGGTCAAACTTGGTCAACTTTTAGATTTTCAGTATTTCCTTGAAACGAGATGTTACACAACTTATCTTACCCAATTGCCGCCGGTTATGGTCGAAAAATGGCCAGAAAGTCACGGCCGAAACCTCGGTTCTTCATGCTGCTTGATTAATGAGGTTTTGAGGGAAAAGAGTGATGGATTCGGGTTCAGGGGATCCAAAATAGAGGGGAATGACCAACCCCGCAACCAGAAAACTGTCAAAATTCGGTGATCGGAGGAGAAACACATTCACTGGTAAGTTTTTCGGCGATCCACAAGGTTTCACGCCCAGAACTTAAAGGGGAAAGGTAGAGGAGGACATGGGCAACCATTCTCAGGTGGTGGGTTGGCCGATTTCTCTCCAGATTTTGGCGATCACAAACAAGAGGGCTGGCCGAATTTCTCAATTTTCCAGCAATTTGGGTGTTTCCCCGAGTGGTCACCAGCACGGTTGGGAAGAGGAGGCCGCTGGCTCCAAGTTTTGGGTAATTTCTGGCCCGATTTGGCTAGAAAATGGCTGTTTCCTGTATGCACAAGAGAGAACCAGTCGGGGGGGAGGGACTGGAGGTAGGGGTAAGGGCTTTTTAGTAGTTCTCCCTCTTTTGAATTCAGCTTTTGCAAAATTACCAAAATGCCCCTCATACTATTTTAACCATAATTTCGCGGTTTTAGCTCCGAATCAAGCATACTACCAGTCTATGGACTTGTATTGATTAGCTTTATGCCATGGTACCACAGTCAAAGCCAAAACATATCCACACAAAAAGTCAACCATGGCCCACTCACGGTCAAACTAGTCAAACTTGGAAATTTTAGTATTTTCATAAAACGGGATGTTACAGTTATTGGTGCAAATGATATTAATATTTTGTTAACAAATTTATACAATATTTATGCATCAAAATTAGGCAATTATCAAAGGCCCACTTCTACTTCATTTCCTTCAAAGTCTAATGAATAATATTCTTGGACAATACTTGCAAAAAAAAGAATACAAAAATCAAATGTTGGTTCTTTCAGAAATGAACTTTATAAATATTTGGATTTGATTTAATAGACTTTTTACTCAAGAAGAGCTAGAAAAGTTTGATATATTAGCTTGGTGGAAAAACATGAAAAAACATTTTCTATACTTTCCATCATGGCACGTGATCTATTAACACCTCCAATGTCTATTGTAGCATCGGAGTATGCTTTTAGTGCAGGTAATCGAGTATTGGATGAGCGAAGAATAAGGCTAACACTAGACATTTTAGACTGTCTTATGTGCATGAAAGACTGGAAAGATGGAAGATCTAGAGCTCAAAATTGGAAGGATGACTTAATTGATTATTTCTCAAATGTAAATTCAAATTCGAATATTGATTTAGAATAAAATATATAAAATAAACTATTATTTATTTTAATTTATTTTTTTAGTTTTAAATACTTATTGTGTTAACTACCAATTAAAAAATAAAATATATTATTTAATTGTTAATTTAATTTATTTCTAATATTTATTTTGAATAATTTTTATTCAGCTATATAATTTATATTATAAAAAAATATGCAAAGTATAATTGGCATAGGCACGGGCACGACCCGTGTTTGACATGAGCACGACATGTGCCCGGCATGAACACGGCACGAGCACATAAGTGCTTGGGCCCATAGAACGCTTGGCACAGTACAAAAACTAAATAGACCGGTACGAGCACGACATGAAAAATAAATGGGCTGACACAAGCACAGCATAAGCACGAACGAACCATCTTTTAAATAGACTGGGCCAGCACAGCACAACCCACTATACACCTCTACATATAATTGATCATTGCTAAAACAAAGCTTTGATGGAAAAGTCCAACATTTGTTAAAGTTTGCCCTTGATTTTTGTTTTTCGTCATAGCAAAATAAATAGAACAACAAAAATTGCCTAATTTGAAATTTAAATAAAAGTTTCGAATATGAATAAGTCAGTGTCATGCGTAGAATGAATACTTTTTAACTCACATTTGATCCAATAATATTCTTTCCTTCTATAAAGTGACAATTAGCTTTGTTCTATTATATAGTTATGAGGACATAACTATGTTTCTTAGTCGCATAGCAGAAGCTACAATTTTTAGCTTGAAAATAAAATTTCGAAGGTCTGAATATTTGATATTGTTCAAGAATTTTGGTGTGTAAATCTTCATTGGAAAGTAAATTCCATTCGGACTTACATATACTATCAGAATTTAAATATGTTTGTTCATCACCAGGCATATTAAAAAGAATGTGATTATTAACTAAATCAACAATTTTATGTGTTGAATGCATGAACCATTTTTATTTTGAAAATTTTGAAAGAATATGATTTAAGAATGAAATAATATAAATATGGATAAAAATATTATATGCAGTTTAAAAAAAAGTAGAAAATTAGAATATGAAAGAGTAGAAATTGGTAAATAATGAATTTTGTTATTATTGCTAATAGATTAGATCTTAACTTCAATTTTGGAGATTTATCCAAATACATATTTTAACTTACAAAAAAAGATACACACACACACACACATATATATATATATGTTATATTTGAAAATGTAGAGTTTTTTTATCCATAGTTTAATATTTTATTAGATTTAACTTCAATTTTGGAGATGCATTCAAATACATATTTTAACTTTAAAAAATCCAAATATAGATTTTAACTTAAAAAGATAGATATATATATATGTTATATTTGAAAGTGTAGAGTTTTTATCCATAGTTAAAACATTTTATTAGTTTTTTAACTCTAATTTTGGAAATTTACTCAAATAAAAATTTATTAGATTTTAATTTTAATTTTGAAGATTTATCTAAATACAGATTTTAACTTTCAAAAAAGATATATATACATATATATATACATATAAATGTTGAATGAGCAGAAAAAAAAAAAAGGGAAGAAAAAAATTTAGGTCTGAATATTTAATGTTGTTCAAGAATTTTGAAGTGTATAAATCTTCAATGGAAAGTAAATTTCATTCAGACTTACATATACTGTCAAAACTTAAATATATTTGTTCATCACCAAGCATATTAGATATAATATGATTATTAACTGAATCAACAATTTTATGTGTTGAATGCATGGACCCTCTTTATTTTGAAATTTTTGAAAGAATATATGAATTAAGGATGGAATAATATAAAATATGGATAGAAATATCATATGCAGTTAAAAAAAGTAGAAAATTGGAATATGAAATATTGAAAATTGGTAAATCACGAATTTTGTTATTATTGCTATTAAATTATATTTTAACTTCAATTTAGAAATTTATCCAAAAACATATTTTAACTTACAAATATATATATGTTATATTTAAAAGTGCAGAGTTTTTCTTTATCCATAGTTAAAATATTTTATTAGATTTAACTTCAATTATAGAGATGTATTCAAATACATATTTTAACTTTAAAAAACTCCAAATATATATTTTAACTTAAAAAATAGATATATATATATATATGTTATATTTGAAAGTGTAGAGTTTTATCCATATTTAAAATATTTTATTAGATTTTAACTTTAATTTTGAACACTTATCCAAAGATTTTAACTTTTAAAAAAAATTATAACACTGGAGGAAAACTACAATATAAAAAAATCTTTCAATAGAGGAACCCTTTTTATTTGAAGATTTTGAAAGAGTAAGAATTAAGAATAAAATAATATAAATATGGATAGTATAATATTATATATAGTTAAAAAAACAAAAAACAAATTGGGATTGAAAGGTAGAAAAAGGTAAATCAAGAATCTCATTATTACTATTATATTTTAATTTTAGTTTTGGATATTTATTCAAATACAGAATTTAACTTAAAAAAATGATATATATTTATATATAAATGTTGAATAAGCACAAAAAATACTGGAAATATAAAAAAAAATCTTTAATGGATGAACCCTTTTTATTTTAAAATTTTTAAAAGAGTTAGACTTAAGAATAAAATAATATAAATATGAATAGAAAATATCATACGTAGTTAAAAAAATAAAAAATTAAGATATGAAAGAGTGGAAAAAGGTAAACCGCAAATCTTGTTATTATTATTAGATTTTAACTTCAGTTTTAGAAATTTATCCAAATACAGATTTTAACTTTAAAATATATATATATAAATGTAGGATGAGCGAGAAAAAACTAAGGGGAAAAATTAGAAAGAATTTTGAAGAGAGTAGAGTTTTAAATATGAATATAAATATGGATAAAAAATATTATATGTAATAAAAAAAATAAAAAATTGGGATATGAAAGAGTGGAAAGAGGTTAATTGCAAATCTTGTTATTATTATTAGATTTTAAAATCAGTTTCAAATATTTTTCAAATATAGATTAGATATTTATATATATAAAAAAGATTATATATATAAATGTTGAAAAAGCGAGAAAAAATTAAAAAAAATTAAAATCAATTTTGAAAGAAGTAGAATTTTAATATATTATATAGATTTATAGATTTTCCTTTGGATTTTTATTTAAACAAAAAAGGAAAAAGATCTAAAAAGTTTCCTTTGGCTATTTATTTTTTAAATAAACAAAATAAAATATAAACAAAAAATTTCCATTTAGCGCGTCAATTTTTAATCAAGCTCAAGGAGAAATTTGGTCATCAAATCCCTTCATTCGCTACCCATCATCCATGTTGTGATCCTTGAAAAAATATTTGAACAGCAAATAATTAAAAACCAAATTTGATATTGTTATTTGAACAGGAACAAGAAAAAAGAAAACAGAGAGGGATGGAATTGAAGAATAAAACTGCAATCAGTCGAGAATTGTCAAAACAAAATAAATAAATAGCAATTACAAATTAAATAAGTTGTATTATGGGCACATTGAGGATTATTATTTTAAACAAATAAGAAATAAGTTAGCCTTCACATGATCACTAATTAACTATAAGCCTAATATATATAGCTTATCTAGTAATTGAGCAATTATATATTTTAATTATAAGAAAAATCAAAACACATAGAATTTAGTATTCACTATAGCCTAATGTTATAGCACACTTTTTAAAGAATGCTACAAAATGAGAGATTAAATATATTTTTTTATACTTTTTTTAATTTAAAAATAATTTTTTTTCTCTAACAAAGGCAGGAGAAAACCTGCATGACAAAAATTTAGGCATGTAAAAGATGTCTGAAAGCCAAAAATCAATCAAACCCATCCGAAAAAGTCTGGTCCAAATTTAATTCAAACCCGATATGGTTTGAGCTCGAAACCGTCCAATTTCGTCTTAGGATTAGCTTTGGCTTTAAATTTTTAGTATAGCACGAGTCATAGCCTCCCCAAAAGTCTTAAATATCCCTATATATTACATATAATGATTCTGATAAAAAAATATTAAAGTTATTTATTTTTCACCAAATATAGTCACAAACAAATACAAATTTACATTTTAACCTTACATATGAAAATTAACCTTACATATGAAAAATATTCATTTAAATTATATCATTTCCATGTAAATTTAGAAAAATTCAAGACAAATTAATATTTTTGAACTCTTTTAACCCTTTTTTTTACTATTCACAAAATGAAAAACAACCACTAAAAAAGAGGGTCATAAACGTCGGGTAAACACCGATGTTTTAAGTGTTGAATATGATGGACCCAAACTGTCATGAAAAATGGCGTCGTATATAGTTACAAACAAATACGACGGTTAAAAATCGACGTCTTAAAAGTTTTATACGACTGACCAAACTGTCGTTTTTAACATTGTTGAAGCCATATAGTGCCACAGGGCAAACTATAAACGATGGGCTACAATTAGGAACCAACGTAAATAGAGGCCCACGTGGCACGTTAAAGAAGACGGTTTTTCTCTAGAAATTGTCGTTTATATATGAATTATAAACGATGGTTCTAGCATAGGCTCGCCGTATATGTATTTAAACGTGCCACGTGGCCTGCTAGGAACCGACGTTTATAAATACGTGTATAAACGACGGTTCCATGTGTAGGTTGTAATGGTGCCTACAAAAAATTAATTTAAAATATTAATATACACAATTTCTAATACTTTAACATTAATGACATAAATAATTAATATATTTTACATTTTTGCTTGGCCAACTCAATGTTTTATTCTTCGACCTTTGCAACTTTGGCTCATTCCATAATGTCCAAGCTCTATATATGTATCATTTTATAAATTAAAAAATAATTAAAAACAAATGTAATCACTAAACTTGACTTACTTATTTTATAAATCAACTTACTTATTTAATAATTGTTTGAAATCATCTTGAGCTTTGGTGTTGGCGAAATAAAAAAATAAAGCATAGCCCAAGTACAAGTCCATGACACCAAGCGTCCAATGAGCACTAAAATATATATATGTGTGTGTGTGTGTGTGTGTGTGTGTGTGTGTAATAAGGAGTACTTAATACCACCGACCATTGTGAATCACAAGGATCTTCAACATAAAATACTTGTTTTGCTTGGGAAGCCAAAATAAATGGATCAAATTTGTGACCAAGTTTGTTGAAGTTGACACATGTGAATACACAATCATCTTTCTTAATACCATGCTTGCTGTCAGCCCAATCACATTTGAACATCGGGATTCAAAATTTAATGTAATCCTCATCCCATATTTCAACCACTACACCATAGAACGACATATTGGTGAATTTTGGATTGTCGTCTTTTGTGCTTGCATATTGCATTGTTTGAGCCACCAAGCTTACGTCATTATTTTGTGTAACGCGCTTGTTGTCTCTTTCAATTGTATGGTATCGAATCTCGTTGATGTCATAGCCTGTATAAGTCATTACTTCAAAACGTGATCCCAATGCTATCCATCTCAATGTTTATGACACACTACTATTTGGTTCACTCAATTCCTTTTAAATATGCAAAAATGCCACTAGCAATATTAGTAAATGCGTCAACTATTTAATTAATATGACAATGTGTATGAAAACACTAGCTTTGGAAATTTGCAATAAAAGTAACAATGTTAAACTTACTTCATTTCGAAACCATGCAATAAAAGTGCAATTTTGCTTGTCTTGAAACCATTTTGCTTTTCTTGTTTTGTTACGAATATCACACCTCAAACTCTCTATATATTTCCTAAAGCAAACCAAAGTTAAATCAAATGTGAAAACTCATAATGTTAATGACTATAATAAATAAACCAATATTTAAATAAATATTCAATAAACAATATAAAACTTACTCGAAGTAAGGTTGTACTTTGGATGTAGAGATGTACTTGCTCTCATAGTGCACGTGTAATATTGATTCGATTACCACCTTTCAAAGGATCACCAGTATCATCTTTCGCACATTGTAGTTCATGGCGGCCAAGTGGGTTCCCGATTTCATGCATGCCTTTTTGATACTCACTGCAAAATTCGATTGCTTCCTCAGCGATGTATTTCTTTGCAATGCAACCTTTTGGGCAATAATGATAGTGAACATACCCCTTCAACACTTTCATGTATCTTTTAAATGGATACATCCCTCGAAAGTAAACTAACCCACACCATCGCACTTCTTGAACCAAATGAACAGTTACATGGACCATTATATCAAAGAAAGACGGAGGAAAACATTTTTCAAGTAAACACAACGTCTTCACAAGATCGGTCTAAATAATGTCCAAATTTGAAACATCAATCTCTTTTTTGCAAATAGCATTGAAGAAAAAAAAAATCTTATTATTACATGCCTGACATTTTTGGGAAGACTGATCGTATTGCAACAGACATTAATTGTTGCATCAATGTATGTAAATCATGAAATTTCATGCCTTTCAACTTCAAATCATTCATTGATACAATATTTTGAAAATTTGAAGAGTAGCTATCAAAAACCTTTAAATTTGCCAAACACTTGCAAAAAAATTTCTTCTTTTCCTTGGATAATGTGTAACATGCAGGTGGTAGATATGTCTTTTTCTCTTCAAAAACAGGAGCCGAATCACTTCTTATGCCCCTTTCGACCAAATCCAGCCAAGAATTAAGTTCATGTTTTGTTTTTCCAGGAATGTTAAGCAATGTGCCAACAATGGTCTCACATATATTTTTCTCAATATGCATGACATCTAAGTCTCACATATCATCAATCAATAGCTGCAGATAAACATCTATATCATTGCCAGGCTTCTTTGGTCCAGATATCAACACTGTCAACATTATAAACTTCCTGACAGGATCGCACTACCCAAGTCATGCCTGCAGGACTTAATCATGCTGATTAAGTCCCTAAGCAGTCAACAACCTCTTTAATTATAAATTCACAACCAAAACTCCTAGTTGTTAGAAAATTCAACAGAAATTTTGGCAAAGTTCGATCTGTTTTTGTAAGATTTCCCAAATTAAATACAAGTATCTACAAGTCCAAACAATAATTCCACAATATTCCAGTCCACCAAACTCTACCATAGTTCAAGTAATCTCACATCAATACATCCATATACATAATCTCCATGACATATTTATAAAACTGCGATTACAAAATATCTCTCTAACATACTACAATTTACTACACAACTAATATATACACTTGTACAATCTAAATACGCTACTACTACCTCTAACTCGCTCCACCTGTACTTACTAGTAATAGTAGCACGGCTAACAATCCAAGAACTACTTGAAATATTTTTTTAGAAGTTTTTGGAGGGGTGAATATTTGCATACTCAGTGAGTAGAAACTATAATAAGAAAATAATATTATAACCACATATAGGCATATATGAAAATTAGTTTTTACATGCAATCTTTTTTTAAATTAGTTCATCTTCTAAATTTCAAAATATTTACATATAACGTTTTTAATTTATGACCAATTACTTTAAATTTCAAACAACTCAAAAATAACACGTAATAACTATATATGAGGGACATTCTAGTGAAAAAGCAGAAGATGTATATATATGAATTCATCATTATATACCAGGCGAGTAAGCTAACCATTAAATCTCCAGTGAAAAGCCACACACATATATGTGAACTAATCATTATATACCGAGCGGGTAATAACATTTTCTATGAAAAACCATTGTCCTTTCATATATTCACAAACATATATACAATTCATATTTCCAGCCATCCTAGCTTGGGGGCATAAAATAATATTACATAAAATAATATTACAAAAAAATTATTACAAAATATTTTATTATAGCAATGTAAGTTAACATCCCCTTTTTTTTATAGCATTTCCATATTACATTATATTTATAAGCCTATTACTTACTTATTTTTACACTTAAGTAATTTTTTCCTAATAACATAGGTTTATTAATTATATTCATCCGAAAATGATTTTTAAAGGTTAATACCTAAATTTTTACTCTTAACCTTCATCATGAATCATTTCCAACTTATTTTCTATCCTCATACACTTAAATTTTCACCTAAACTCACTAACTCTCAACCGAATACATAATCAATCCTCACAATTCTTCCAATCTCTTAACCATATCTGAAGGAGAAATATCATTAATATTGAAAGTAGTGGACTCATTGTACTCACCCTGAATGGCAATTTTGTATGCGTTGTCATTGACTCTTTCAAGCACTTGAAATGGTTCATCTCCTCTAGCATTCAATTTTGATTTCCTAAGGTTGGGAAACCTTTTCTTCCTTAAATATACCCAAACCCAATCTCCTGGTTTGAATATCTTCCACGTGTCAACCCATAAAACTTTCCAAGAGTGACTCAAAAATTTCCCATCCCTAATAGATATAATAGTTCTAGGCACTCCATGCAATCTTGATTTCACATCAAAATTCTGCAATAAAGAGACAAAAGCACTAGGCAAATCGGGGTTAATGTTAGTTTCACAAAGCAAAACCTCTCGAAACCTCACTAATAATATTGCTTTCTTGCCTAAAAATGCACTATTGACTTCTCTCTCTTTTGCATAAAAACTCATTTTTTTTTCACTCTTCTCACTTTTCTCAATTGCAATTTCCTCTTTATTTTTCTTACTAGTGCAATCACTCACCATTGGGCCTTTATTTTTATTATTTTCACTCTTGGCCTCTTTACACTCAATTCTTTTATTTGTCTCACTTCCCAAATCCCCATGTGAACCTTTGGATAGTTTTAATTGTTCAAAATACACATCCATTGGAGATAAATGTGCAAGTGTGACTTTCTTTTCATTATGCTCATGTCTCCTAGCTCTTGGTTCCTCCCTCCTTGGACATCTCCTCATGGAATAATTTGAGACTTCATCTTCCTCGAAACCCGATGGCTCTATATCTCTAGTTCGCGAACCATTTCTCGTTGGGTTATTTGTGGCGGTCATAAAGATATCATTTACCGTATCATGTAGCTCATCCATCCTCTTGTTCAACCTTCGAAATTCTCCCGCGAAGGCTTTGTAAAAGAGCTTCATGTCCGGTGTCATCTCCTTTTCGAGCTTTTCCTCGGAATGAGCGGCTTCTTATCATTTTCTTCTTGACATCTTAATTTCTACAAGACAAGATTAGTAAAAGAAAAATCCTTACTTCTCTCCCTCACGTGTTTCACTCTTTTTAATGGTAACTATGCTCGTGTTTCACACAATTTTGGCTTTTACCCTCAATGTGCTCACCACTCAAGCCTTTTACCACTCACAATCTCTAGAATCAAGTTGCACTTTAGAGTTAAACACAACAAATCAAAGCAAGAAAAACAAATAGAAATTATCACAATCTCAAAACCTAACCAAAGAAAGAAAGTAGATCAAAAGAAAAACAAAAATAATAACTAGGGTAATGGAAAGAAAAGATTACCCTAAGCAAAATGAAAAAAATAAAATAAATTAACTTAAAAATTCAGATTTCTTTTTTTTTGAGAACCCAAGCGAACATACCCACCCAGGTGCGACCCCAGGTGCTTGGTAGTGCGATTAGGGTTTTTTTTATTTGTTTTTTTTTACTTCTTCTCTTTTTGAATTAAAAAAACCCAAATCAACAAAATAAAAAAAAAACGCATGGATTTTTTTTCTTTTTTTTTTTAAGAGAAACAAAGTATTATGAACAAAGAACACAAAAAAAAAATTGAAAACAAAGATAGATAGGTACTTATCTCAACCAATGCTCTGATACCAATTGATGCAGAACTTCAAGATTAAAAAATCTGAAACCCCAAAACACACAAGAAATATTGAACAATAATTGGAAACAAGAACCCGCCCTACCAAACCCTTAGATAACTTGTATATAAAAACGTGGATTAGAAGACTAGGGAAAGAGAAGAATAATCGCCACAAGTATTTCTACTTTGATAAGAGAATTCAACTCTTAATGCAACAACAAGAAGAAATTAATTCCTCACCTTACAAGAACACTTCTGGGAGCAATAAGAAAATTAATTCTTTCAATTGATTAAAATCTAAAATCTATAATTTATATCTTACAAAGGAATTGATCCCCTTTAATATAAGGATTAAGGTTAGATTAAGAATCAATCTAAACCATTAAATATTAAGAAAATAATCCTAAGGCTGAAAATTAACCCTAAATAAATAAAATACGAAAATAGCAAATATTACAAAACTGCCATTATAATCCGAAAATAGCTAAATTATGAAACTGCCATTATAATCCGAAAATAGCTAAAATTATGAAACTTCCATTAAGGAAAAGTGTTCGAATCATTTGGAAACTTGAATAGATCTTCATCCGTAATTCTCTTCATAAATCCAAGCATTCTTCCTTTGATCTTCTTTGCTCAAAAACGCGTCATTGATCCACTAAATAAGATTATGTCATCATCTTTTGCTCCAATGTTAGAATATGACTCTATGATGTCCGCATCACAAAACATTGGCCTCTCTTGGGCACCAATTCAGTTTCATACTGAACTTTTGGTTTAAAACTAAAAGTTGATGTATGTAGTTCCACACACATGGCTCATCTTCCGATCGAATGTGATCCACAATGCATTTAGCATCACTCCACCATAATACCTTAGTCCATCCAAACTTTTCCACTATATTTGCTGGCCAATCCCAGGCTGTTAGTTCAGCTTGAGCCATTGATGATCGGTTAAAGAAGGCCATAAGTGGTGTGGCTCCGTAACATTGATTGCATAAATAGGTAATAATATTTTCATTTTGCTATGTCTGTGCCACTTAATAACGTAGTACTATATATAATAGGGAGCAAGTGGTGCACCGTTCAAGTAAGTGAGAATGTTTTTTTTTTTTTTTGGTGAAAGTAAGTGAGAATGTGATGTATCCAAGTTTGAGTGGTTTTATTTGTGAGTGTGTATGTGCTAATTAATATTTCCTTCAAATAATGAAAGTCAGTATTTTATTAGTCCATTATCCTCAACATGTATACCTACTGAAAAGAAATAATCTCCCATATTATTTCATGTATTTTAGAGCAACTCTAATAGAATGTGATTATTAAAATTAACATGCCACATAAATAAATATAGACATTGTTTTAAAAAAATATGCTATAATGGTAATGTCTACTTCTAGAGATTCTATCAGACATTGTTAAATTTTTAAAAAAGTAATTTTTTTTTAAATCCAATTTGCTATAAACTAAAAATACTTGAATAAAATACATAATTAATTAATAACCATAAATAATATTTGTGCACATTATCATAATTTTTGAATTGAATGTGCATTTATTCTACATAAATTTAAACAATGTTTATATCTATGCTACATATACAGTAATCCATATTTTCCATTGTATATTTTTAGTACGCTATATTATTTATTTCTAGCTATTTTGTTGTAATTAGTGTAGTAAGTGTATATAATTAGCATTAGGGCACGTTAGATTTGCAGAGTAAATGTCGGAATAAAATAGCTATTCTTTTGGATTAATACTTTTTTCCATTTGGTCGGTTAATGAATTTAGGGAGAGATTCCGTAGGAATAGATATGCCTCAATTTGAAAGAATATCTATTCTTTTAAAAAAAAGAATCCGTAATTGCTATTCCTCTTTCTTTTCTTTTTTCTTTTCTTTTTTTTTCTTTTTTTTTCTTTTTTTTTTTTTTTCTTTGATATAGATAGATTTCAAAATTATCCTTTACATATTTTGGGGAAAAAAAAAATAATTTAGATGGATTATCATACCATAAAAGTATATAATTAAACTTTTAATTAAATTTTACCAAATTTGAATTTTTTTTGAAAATATAATATTTATAAAGGTTAAACTTTATTCTTATTCAATATTATTACCAAACATATAAATATGAAGATTATTCCTTTTCCTATTTTTTTTAATTCCATGCATAGTTATTCCTATTTTGTCAAGAATATTCATTCTATATCAAACGTGTCCATATATAAATACTTCTTCATGCTTAATGTTGTAGGAAAAATATATATTGCGGAAGCATAAAATTAAACCCAAAAGACTAATATGTAACTGAATCATATTATGAAGGATAAAAAATACTTCACACGCAAAATATAATATGACATTCTAGATTTGATGCGCGATATAATGAATCTACCGGATCTATGATTTGTGCCCAGGTCTACAAGTTGTCACACGATCTGCTACAAGATTCTCAACTCGCCACCAGATCTACTATTAAGATCTACCACCAGATCTACTAGATCTTCCAAGCTATTCTCAGGTTACACAGCTATATATATATAGCTGAGCTCGAATATTTTATGTCTTGACTATAAAATGCTCATGTGACCTCTTGAATGTACAATGGTTATAAAAAAAAAGACTATTCAATGACGAAAACTTCAAGTCCTAAGGGTCAGAACGTCCTTATAATGTCCTTATAATAACATTGCTATATATATATATATATATATATATATATATATATATGCTATTATCAGGATATCGAAAATTGTCACTAAAATTCGATTTTTATGACAAAATTGAAAATTATCCTTACCAAAAACAGACTATTCAATGACATAAGTTTCAAATTTGACACTAAAAAGATTATTAGTGATAATCCTAATGATCAGAACATTCTAATGATAACATTACCATATATATTGTGAATACTATTTTATACCTTAAGAGTAGTCTCGGATGTTTTCCGAGGTTAAGCCTCAACTGTGGATACTATTTTACATTCGAATGGTAGTCTTGGATGTGTTCCGAGTTGTTCCAAGGGTGTGTCCCGGGTGTCTTCTATAGTACGCTCGGACATTCAAACCTTCTTACATATCATTCTCACGGTTCTTTTTCCAAAAAATTTAGAATTTTTTTTTTCTCTTCTCCCCTCTTCTTCTCTTCTCTGCCGGTTGCTAATTGAAATTATTTTTTTTCCTCTTTTCCTCCTATGTCCCTTCTTGTTTGTGATGGTCATGCAAATATAGGGTTTAATTGTTTGTGAGACATTTTCACTGAACAAGGTAAGTAAATGTTCCAATTTGACTCAAAAGCATGTAAATTTAAACCCTTTCATAATTGCTTGATGAATTTCTAATTGATAGTTTTGATTTAATAATGCAAATTACGTAGGCCTTACAGATTTATCATCCTCAAATCTTGCACACAATACATTGTCCACCTTTAATCATGGAGATTGAAAGTAAATACTATGACGATGTGTGATTTTATTTGTCATTTGAAGTACATTAAGTGTTCATGTGTATATTTTGATGCCATATGTTGTTGTGTTTAATAAAGTGTTGACTGTGGTGTGTTTTGTGGGCATGTTGTCGTTTGTTTAGTATAGGATGGTATATGAACAAATTAGGAATATTTACCTCGCAATTTCCACGGGGTACCCCGCGTAGTAATACGGGGTATAGGTAAAAAGCTTAGTTAGTATCTCTGCCTTTTACCCCGTACAAAGTACGCGGGGACCCCAAGGAAACAACGAGGTAAATTTTAACTAGGGGATGATGCCTTTTACCCAGTGTGTATAATGGAGCCTATCGCACATTAGTACTGGGGCAAAGGCTAGCGAATGTTTGGTGTCACTGCCATGTGTCCTGTACATGGTATGTGACAGATATAACCCAGGGTCCTTTCTTAAATATCCATTCAAGCATTATCCCTTATGTACGACGGGGTACCCTGGACTCATAGACGGGAGAAAAGGCAAGCACATCTTTCTTGTCACTGCCATTTATTGTGTACATGGAATGCGGGGACCCCCAGGAGAACCCGGGATCATTTTTGTAAGATACATTACAGATGGACCCCGTGTTGTACACGGGGTACCCCGAACTCAGAGACGGGAGGCAGATGCCAACATTGCTTGGCTTCTTTGCCTTCTATCCCGTACATCAATGTGGGGCCCCCTCATTTCACACCAGAGTACATACTTAACCATGTTTTAGGGTTTTACCCAGCTGTTTCAAATTTCCTTTATAGTACGAAATTTTGTTGTATAACTCATTCTGTGCACATGATTTTTTGATGAAACAAAATAAGGGAAGGATAATATTCGTTCAAAGAAATGGTCTGCGAATGGATGGTTCAATGATTAGTGAGTACAAAGCTATTTTAAATTCTTTGATAGATAAAGTAATTTTCTACTGCCATGTGAAAAAAAAAGATATCGATTGGCCAAGCACTGACTGTAAATTTATATTTCATTATATTTTATTGTGTTTCAGTAATAGTGAGGTTGAACTTCACAAGCAAAAGGGTGATTTTAAAGTTAATGCGGAGGTAAGTATAATAGTGAAATTGTATGAACGTAGTAGCTACATGAGGAAAAAAAATATAATGCTGAGGTTTGTCTCTATTTAGGTTATGAAAGAATTGGCTCAGGAATGGAAAGAGCTTGATGCTAAAGAGAGAACAAAATATGAAGGGGTCCGGGCTGAGAGGAAGAAGAGTTTTGTTAGCAGATGTACCCTAGAAAAACTATGGAGCGTTGCAGAAGGTTTAAGCAATGCTCAAAAGAAGGCGGTAAATGAATTAAGCTTCGATTGTTTCATAACTCAAAAAATTTGTGGGATAAAAAAACAACTGGTGTCGTGGCTGGTGGATCAATTCGATCCAAGTTCTTGCACACTCACACTTCATGGAGTGCAGTACACAATAAGTGTACACAATGTGGAACGAATGATGGGACTGGTTGATCAGCACGGTGAAGTTGATGACACATTTTCAATGAAGGACATTGTGGTCTTAAAAAGGAAATACGCCACTGACGACAGAGGCATATCGATTGCTGACCTGCAAGTTCTGCTATTGAATAACCATGCAGTAGACAATGATTTCAAGGTGGTATTCACGCTCTTTATCATGGGGACAATTCTGAGTCCGAACTCAAGAATGTTTGTTAAAACAAGTGATCTTCGGCGAGTGATGAAGCTCGAACTAATTACAAAGCAGAAATGGGCTTTGTTTACATTCAATGGGTTCGTTGAGGGGATGAGGAAGTATAAGGAGCGCAATCTACGCTATATTCCTGGATGCCTCCTAGTTTTATAGGTTAATCATCTATAATTACCTTTTGAATCCCATTGTCAATTCATAGCATACATAATTTTGCTAGCCTATTGCATGACTTCATTTTTATTCCATGTCATACAGCTTTTTTTTCTGGGTTTTTCTTCTACTGCGAAGAGAATCGTTGGAAGTTCATTGATGCCTATTACTGCTTGGGGAGAATCTGAGATGAAGCGATTCATAAAGATATTCACCCGAAATGGAGGTTTCCTTTCTGACACAATAAATTTAACAAATATAAACTCTGTATGCCAAACCACCTAAGTTTTTGTTAAAAGTCTGCTAAGGTCACATCATTTTTTTTAACTCGCTGTTGCTTAAATATCAACTTTGTGTATTATAGGTTCAGGGTGAAGTGTCAACATTGAACGAATCTAGGATATTCGTTCTGACCCAGGAAAACAACAATGATATGAAAGATATAAGAGCAGCTATACAGGCCATTCAAATAGATGTTGCTGTTTTGAATGGAAAGGTCACAGATTTGGACGATAACTATCGGAAATTCAAGGCTGATGTGACAGAGCACTTTGCAACCATTTCTCAAACACTGACACAGTTGAATGAAGCAGTTGAAAAGTTGACTGCGAATGCCTCAAATCCTAACTCCAAGTATGACAGGGTCAGAATTGAGAAAGAGAAGAGTAAAGCCAAAGAACCAATGCAAGTCGGCCACAAAAAGACGGGAAAGAAGGATTTGTCATTCATATTGCTTTCCACAGAAGAAGAAATTGCACCAAAGAATGGTGCTGACAACGATTCATCCTCGTTTGGTACGTCACATTTGGCCAAGTAGTTGGATGTGTTGGTGATAGAGCTAGCACATGATCGAGTAAGAAAATTTGTCATATGTTAGTCGTTACTTTGTTTGTCATTGTTGTTGCATAAGCTTCTTTCATTGTAATGAGACTCTAACTTTGTCATGCGATGGGGGAAAATATTGTCACTTCTAATGCGCCAAGTCAGCGTTATGTGCGTACACAGGCTTCAACATGTCAGAGCAGTATGCCACTGAAGGATGCCGCTTTGAAATTACATGAAATTCAAAAAAAGGTGCCCAGCTCTTCTGAGTTTATTTCTGCAAATCCATTTCATGTCGAAAAAACCATCCCGCCAACCAATAAAAAATTACTAGACTACATTTTCGACTCAATGCTTGATCCAGAGTACGTATACTCTCTATCCTTTGAACGAGCTAATTAATTGGATCTGTGCACTGTGTTTTGTAAAATAGCAAGCTATAGTAAAATGAATCCTAATTTTGCTTATGTTTTTTACGGAAATATTGGTGCAAACAGCACATAATTTCTATACTCGCCATGTAATTTAGTCTTTATAGCCTTCGACATGGCTGAATGGTGATGTAAGTTATATATTGCTTCCCTGCCTATGTCATTCGTGCACTAGTACTTACCATAAGTGTCTTAACATCGTTTGGCTACTTGTGAAGATCATATCATTAGCAGAAGACATGCTAACACACCACCAACAGAGAACGTATTCAGACGAAGCTAGAAATTGGTTTTTGCCAACTTACTTCCAAGTAGGTACTTGTTAGATAGATGGAGCTTTGTGAATGTTTTTTGGCATGCTAATGGAACTAATCCTTGCTCTGTATGTTTGTTTGTTTTGCATCAGCTAGCAACAAGCATTACAAAATGATAAGGACATGTCCACCTTTGACAAAAAAAAAAAAATTCAGGCAGTTGTACATGGGGAAGCTTCATTGTATTGAAAAGGTGAACAATCATTTTACCATATTGATTGTGACATGACAGTGATGGAGTTTGAAGTTAAATGTCAATGAAAATTAAGTATATTGATTGAAACTTGTTGTCAATATTTTATAGATATTCATTTCTCTGCATGATTCACATGGTCATTGGTATCTAATGGTTGTCTGTGTGCCCAGAAAAGTTTGTGAGATATAGGATCTCCTCCCAAGCGCGAGGAGGACTATTGTTCGAGAAGATTTGGCATGTTCCGTTGTAAGTTCATCATCTTATTCTTACAGATTTTTGAAATTTTGTTTTTCGAAATACATATTATAAATTTTATTTTGGAATGTTCATGTGGAGAGTTGTTATCATGGTTAACTAATGTGTTGCTGCTGAGTTCGTTGGATTTGCTCTGCACTGATGAAATCCAACAACTTTTCAATCAAAAGAACTTCTTTGGTACTCTTCTCCTACATTACCCAAAAGATCAGGGGGAATAATCAAATGGCCATGACTGTGGGCTTTATGTCATCAAGTACATGCAACAGACCATATACCTCCAAGTAAGTGATGACTCCGTGAAATGTTATAAATGTTTATTACTTTTGATGATAATGCATTGCAATTTCTATGTTAAATGCCGATTTGTTTGTCAATATATCAACCCTCCACGTTGTTAGTTGTGACATACTATTTGTCATTTTGTAGTTTGACTCGCAAATGGAAAGAGCGTATACTGCATTGGAGCTAGTTTGTAATGGTCATAATACCGAATCGGGCACACTGTATCAAAGAACAATTGCATATGATAATTAGAGTTTGGTGGTTGTTGCCGAAGCACCCACCAAGTGTGCAAAAAGACCTCCATCTCCTACTCGAAGCCCAAAACAGACAAAAGTACAGAGGAAAAAGTGATAAATTGTGGGATCATTCGAATATTATTTTTTTGCTACTCCATTACATAGAATGTGGATGGTCGATTAGGGTTTAGGGCATGTTACGCACAAGCCTAGTTTTTAGTGGCTTGGCGTCTATAAATTTTTGTGATGTATTTCCAGTCACATATTATAACCGTTGAGGATATCATTTTGTATATTATATTCCATTTTATATTATTTACGCAAACCGTTAAAAGTTTCGTGTTAAAACTTGTACTCCATCCATTCGAATTTGATAAGTCATACAATCCAACTAGATGTCACTATTTAAATTATAGACTTGCGACGAATATGCCATGTTATATAGTTTTAACATCAAGCATTATAGGAGTTTAAATACGTAAGTTTGTACTACATTTAACATTGCTATCTATTATCTGAACTTTACATAACATGTATCAAAGGGTTGGGAGTTGGATCCAATCGTTATTTCATTCCAAAGTAAACAACTTACCAATAACCTCCCCACCACCATCATCCCCACGACTCGTCCTTAGTTGCGTTGTCTATACTTGGATAGGTTTGAAATGTTCCTTGAGACATTTGGTCATTATAGACGAGCTCCCACCCGCTAGTGTGCATCAACTCATGCTCAATAAAGTCTACTGTCCTTGACGATTACCAACCAATTTTGGATGCACTATCATTTAATGCAACACTGTTGGATGTGTTAAAGTCTCCACAATTGTCATCTGCCACTTTTTTTACACAAGTTCGCTTTGTGTAACCAACCATTTTGCATTGGCTGCATCGTCATTCTTTTGCCTCCTTCATCCCAGCAGCTGCTCCACATTTGGTCTTCACTACAATAGGATCTCTTACAATGTTGTGTTTCCCTTTTCTATCTCCAACTGTCAATTCTATTTTGTCAAAGACCCTCACAACTTCTTCCAATCAACTTGCCAAATTAAACATTTCTCTTTTGGCCACTTCATATCCTCCTTCCGTTTTTTATCCAAACAAACATATCTTGTTACTAATTATAAACAAGGAGGCATACCGAAGTGACGTTGCTACCTCATTAGATAATTCACCTACACCTCATTGTTGTTTGGTTCCCTCGATCTTTGTGTTCTTTCTCTACCGTGGTATAATCAATGAATCAGAAATTTTATCAAGATGCTCATGTTTCATGATGTACAATGCATGACTGCATGGAATGCCAACACTGTCAAACAATTTGCATGAACATTCTATATGGCTATGTTTAACTTAGTACGTGACACTCCATTTGGACTGAGGTTTTCTAAACTTAGTCAAGCTGTACAATCTTTTGTCTCCGTATTCAATGCAATCGTTCTTAATCAACAATGTCTCATCCTATAGCTGGATCTGCACTTTCTTATAAACTTTCCTTGTGTATACTTCTCCTACATGTTTCTCATAATGCTTGAAGTGTGTAATAAGGACTGGAATTGAAGATGTACTCTTCACATCGTCATGCACCTCCTTGTTCCGCACCGTGATATAGCCCGATCTACATGCATTATGAACTTATATAACTTCAATATGCCTTTCACATATTTGTTCATACAGGAATTCATGAACTCACATCTCTAAGTACTACGCAATCTAGCAAAAAAAATTTCCTTTCATGAATTCTTCGGCCCATAGTCCATGTGTCTCATGCATCTTTTTTATCCATTCATTCCCATGCAAAGAAAATTTGTTCAGCATGCGGGACCATCGATTTTGGAACTCTTCCACACTATACTCGCTCATCATGCAATCGATGAATGCATGTACCTTGTCTGGATCGTGCAAGTTTGCTTGAGCATTTCTCTCTATATGCCATGTGCACAATTGGTGGTTCGAGTGAGGAAAAACGTCTTGAATTGCTTTTCTCATCGCCTTACCTCCATCATTTACCACTAAATTAGGATGCTTATTGTACATAGCTTAAAGGAAAGTATGCAAAACCCATGTATACGTTTCAACTTATTCATCGACTAACAGTGCCATTCCAAATATGCACATCCTGCTATGGTGGTTTACACCCACTAGTATCACCAGTGGCTTACCATACGCGTTTGTTTTGTAAGTTGCATCGAATGCCATCACATCCCCAAAACAACGGTAATCAAATCGAGATATTGAGTCAGCCCAAAAAATGTTCACAAGTCTATTTTCTGAGTCAACTGTACACTCGAAAAATATATCCGGATCTATCTCCTTCTCCGTACAAAAGTGGGCAATCAAACTTTCTGCATCCGTTTCGTGTACACCATCATTGCGATCATCTGTAAATTTATTGTGCAAATCTTTCAATGTGAACCCCACTCGATCATATCCACTAGCTTTGTCCACCATGTAGTCCATTATTTTAGATGTTCCAATACCAACATGATGCATGCCTCTAGCTTCTGCCAGATAGGGATCTTCAACTGATCGGTTGGATCGAAAACATTGTATTTGGATACCATGTAGTAAAGGATGTGAATGGCCATGAACAAATTTCTTCACTATCCAATTGCCTTTTGAGCTATTTTTAATCACACCAAATAAAGTTGGACACCCTACTCGAGTTAGTGCCCTCAGTTCCCTCTTTCTATCTTTTCTTTCGTGCCATATATGGCTTCTATATCCTTCCTTATCACAGACCCATACTCATTTCTGAATGTCCCCATTACAATCATTTTTAATGTGATGCTTGCGCACACCGAATCCCATTATTTTGGCATATGTTGAGTAAAACTCATTTGCAGATTCAACCGACTCAAATTCTTCACCGATCATGTCTTCAATAGTCAAAGAACCATAATATTTTACATATCTGAATTCCATTTGAACATCTTCGTGGTTCATACTCTTTGAACCTTCCAACACATGTTCATCATCTACTGCATTTTTGCCAAAACTTTCACTATTTCTGATTGAATTATTGCAATCCATTTTTTCTTCATGTCTTGTCAACGATCATCCACTTAATGTTGAGTCTGACTACAAAGGTATCGATTAGACTATTTAGTTACCCACCATGATAAAAATTACTTTTTCATACCACAAACTGAACATGAAAAAGAGTTAAATGTATTATTCAATATCAATTAGACTGAGTTTCTACATTTTTAGAAGAATAATAACACCACAATAAGATACTAACTATGTCAAATACTAACTATGTTAGATTAAAAGATTGTCAACACATGGTTCACCTGTATTTCTTAACACACTTATACATGAAAAAAAAATTATATAAGAATACTAGAAATACTTGTATTTCTTGAACTTAAAGCTTTGTGTTTCGCATCACACGACATTCGAATTTGATAGATCCACTTAAATGATAATATGAAATGCAAGTTGGTTTGGAAATGGCTTCCATTTAGTTAAAGGATGGAGAATAGGCATATTTTTGGTATTTGAATATGACCATTTAAATATGGGGATGGTAGTGAGGCATTTATGACTGAGGTTGGTCATTCACCAAACCAATAGTTGATAGGTAAAGGTAATTTATTACATGTAGTTAGGACTATCAACCTCACTCATGTTATCAAATTTGAGGCTGTAAGCATGAGTAATGAAAAAAGGAGTTTCAATCAATTTATGGCACAAAAGGTCACATCAATTTTTTGGGTATATATTTCGTGTACACCACGTAAATATATGCGGGAACCCCGCAATTACAAATGGGGTAAATATTGATACCTGGTGTCAATTTGTAACGGATTATTACAGGATAACCTTGTATACATGACGGGGTACCCCGCACTACTAAACAGGGTTAACAATAAACAGTCATTTAGTATCTTTTCCGTTTGTCTCGTAAATAATACGCAGGGACCCCGGTGTCTATGCAGGGTCCATTTTCCAGGGATTATTACAGATTGACCCCGCTTACATTACGGGGTACCCCGCACTACGAAACGGGGTTAACAATAAATGGTCATTAGGTATCTCTGACTTTTGTCCCATAAATAATGCGCAGGGGCCCTGGTGTCTATGCAAGGTCCATTTGTAAGGGATTATTACAAGTTAACCCCGCTTATATTATGGGGTACCTTGTACTATGAAACAGGGTTGACAACAAATGGTCATTCAATATCTTTGCTTTTTGTCTCGTAAATAATACGCAAGGACCCCGGTATCTAAGCGGGGTCCTTTTTACCCGAATATACTTGCAGAGCCCGTGCATAATATAGTGGGGAAAATGTTTCCCCAAATCAAAACTTTTCGGCTTCTATTGCCTTTAACTAAAATGCAATTTCATGAGGCCCTCTTAATCGAATATGGGGTAGTTTGAAATTAAGGCTTGCCGGTGAAATTTGGGGGGGGGGGATTTCAAGTGCTACGGCGATTACGAGCCAAAATTAGGAAATATTTTACGAGTTCCAACAAATACTCATCAAATTCGAGTAAAAATTGACTCAATCTATTGTGTTTATCGTTCCCATCGGTGTGCGGTGAACTACAACGATGGCGAGGTTGAAGCAAACCGCTGGCAAGGTGAAACCGCCGAAGCTGTCGCGAAAGCGGAAGAGAACTAACGCCGCCATCAACCATGACAGAGAAGCTGGAACGTCGACTCCACAACCAAGAATCGAGGGCCCCATTGATCCCAACGTCTAGGAATCCAAGCCACGGGGAGACACCCTCGATGTGGTAATGGATTTGGACCCATTCCAAATCATTGACTTACCTTTTTTTACCTATTTGTGTTTAGGTTTGTTTGTTGTTCAATTTGTGCCTTGGTTTGCTTGATATTTATGACTGTAAATGAAGTTGTTGAACATATTTGGTTAATTAAAATGTAGGAATTCAGTCCCAATTTCATTTTTGTATTAGTGGTTTCAAAAGGAAAAGATTTAGTTCAGTCAATTCGTGTATAGTTTGGTTTCCTGTAAAATTGGTGATTTCAAATGGCAAAGATAGGGTTTCTTCCTATTTCCAGATTTACCACGTTTATATCATGGGGCACCCCGAACTATAACACGGGGTAAATTGGAAGGTACTCATGGTGTCTCTTCCATTTGCCCTATAAACAATACGCGGGGACCCCGGGGTTACGGCGGGGTTAATTTCTTAGGCTGCTTTTTACACATTAACCTCGTGTATCACACAGGGCACCCAGTACTAAAACACAGGGTCAAATGGAATGGGACCTTTAAATTCTCTGCCATTTGTCCCATAAACACAACGCGGGGACCCCAGTGTCATAACGGGGTCAATTTCTTATTGTCCTTTATTGTATATTAACCCCGTGTAGGACACGGGGCACCCCGTAATAAAAGACGGGGTCAATTGGAATGGGTCCTTTCAATTCTCTACCATTTGTCCCATAAACACAACAAGGGGACCTCAAGGTCACAGCGGGATTAGTTTCTTAAGCTGCTTAGTACAAATTGACCCTGTGTATAACATGGGGTACCCCGGACTCAAACACAGGGTCAATTGCAATGGATCCTTTGGGATCTCTGCCATTTTTCCTTGGTAAATTAGTTACCGGTATTGATTTACTTAACATATATTGAACATAAGCTGCTAATTAACATAAACTTTAATTGTGTTAACAAGATAGTCCATTTGTTCATAAGTGAATTTTTAAGGATGGAGAGGTTTGGGCACTCCAACTGTTATCCTATGCATAAACGCTCCAGGCAATTGAAAAGATAAAGAACAAGCTTACAGTTGTGCAGCTGCAGGAGTTTTCCAAAACTTATTTCGGCCACTTCATTGATATGCAGAAGATCATGCACCAAAGCCAATTAATACACCACTTAGGGTTGAGAAAGGTAGAATCAGATGACAATGAGGTACTGGAGTTCAACATAAACGGCACCGGTGTGCAATTTGCAGAGAGAGATTTTACCCTAGTCACTGGGTTATGGTGCAGCCCCAACATTATGGACCGCAATGATGAAATACGGACCATCGCAACACGTACAATACGAGAGAAGTACTTAGAAAACTCGAGGTCCATTAAGATTGAGAGATTGCAAAAATGTTTTGAGGCTGCACAGTTTGGTACAGAAACCATGGATGCTATGAAGATGGTGCTATTATATTTGTTGAACTGGGGACTTTTAGGCATGCCCCGAAAAACTTTAATTCCGATCAAATTTGTGACGTTTGTGGAAGATTTATATAAATTCAATAGCAATCCTTGGGGGACATTTCTATACAACGAGATTGTTAAAGCATTGAACGGGTTCTTCACCGGGCCACCTCCAAGCGAAATGCGAAATGCATCTAGCAGCCACAACCTAAAAGGCATTTCAGGTTAAATACTGTGAACTAGCGTGTTTCTGCAAGCACTTATATACTTATGTACATATACATATATATTAGGCTACACATTTGGATCTGGTTTCTGCTCACCATTATATCTAACTTTGCTGCATATATGATTGCGCAGTAAATGTTGTTGTAGGTGTGGGCTTCTAAGAGTATCCCAAAACTAGGGGATGACGATATTGCATCTAGGATTTCACAATCAGTGCCTCATGTTTTGGGGTGGAAGGCAACGAGCTACAGACTTACGAAGGCCTCAAATACGCAATATTTGATAGAAAAATGTAAGGAAAATTACTGGACAAAAAATTTGAATGGCCATAAATTGTTTCATACATCCACATCCATTAACCATGTATGCAATTTTTTTGCAGGTTGAAGTGCATTGGACATTATTTCCAAGGGAAGATGAACTGTGCCAGGCATATATGATTGTATTTGCTAACAGTCATCGCAAATGTAGATGCTGATTTCCATCGATTTTGGAAGAATCTGAGAAGACAGCACCGGATAATGCAGCAGCACCTTCCATGCATGCGGACAGGGCTCAACCATGCCCATCATCCTACGACGACAGTGACAACATGGTAAGTCTTTGTAAAGCATAAATACATTGACATCATTTTTTTGTGATTTATTGCAGCTGAAGATCCATTCAAACAAATGTTGATTGAATTGGCTGCCACCAATCGGCAATTGAACAACGTCAAGAAGTATTCAGTAGCCGCATTGAGGCAATGCAGGGTCAGATGAATGACATAAATAGCAAGTTTAATGCTATACTTGAAAAACTAAACGGTCAAGTACTTTTCCACTATTATTTACTCTTCGAGTATTAATGAAAAGTAATTGTTTATGTTAATTATCTTTTATGTGTGACAGGCGATGCCACAAGAAATGTTATCGCCTCGTGATCCTACACCAATGATAGGCATAAAATGTTAATGTTTTTATGCCACTTTTTATATTGAATTTAAGTTAATTTACAATTAAATGTTAATGAAAAATATTTAATTGCTGTATTTTTCTATTTTCAGTAAAAAAAAAAAAGGCTGGAATTACAGTATTTCTGCGCAACTTTTACTGAGAAAATCATATATGGAGCCACACTTAGAATTTTTGTGCAATTTCTGTTGTTAATGATTCCTGATTCAATAGGCTTCAATTATGCAAGGTTTCATTGCAAATGGTTTGGCCAATCAGTGCCAATTTTATTTACAAATTCATCAGTTGCAGCAGATTTACACTGTCTTTGGAAAATGAGGATTTGAGTATCTTCATGATGTCTAAATTGTGAGATCAATATATACCTGAAAATCTAAGACACAGACTAACTTTTGCAACAAAAATCACTAGATTCTGAGTTCATTTGGTCACCCAAAGCATACTTGGAATCTGCCTGACAGTCATTGAAGATAAAAAAAGAAAGTTTTATGCTTGCTAGGACTACCATTGTGATTGGACTGCCATGTCACCGCATATCAGCCATGTGTCCGAATTTGCCACATCACATGACACATGGAAGGTCAGATTCTAATTATTTTAATTGGAATAATATTTGGGATAAAAGGAAAGGAAATTAGAGATTGATTATGATTCCTAACAAGATAAGGAAAGTATCTCTATACCTAGTGTGAACATGAGACACAAATACATCCTTACCCTTGGTGTGGCCGGCCATGTAGAGAATGTAGGAGTTGGTATTATGATTTGCATGCTATCTCTTATATTCTCTAGGTTTTAGAGATACCTTAGGGTTAAACCTCTCCTAAACCTTTCCTATAAATAGATGAGTACCTTGAAGGCTAAAATATCTCACAACACACCACACAACCCTCACGGCTGCCCCTTTCAACAGACCTCACGGCTGAACGTTTTTCTTCCATTCCCACGGCAACAGTAGTAGTTCTTAGGTTTTTGTTCAATTTTTGTTAGTTAATTCATAGCAAAGTTGTGCTACACAAAGCAAAGTATAAGGAGATTTGGCCAAGCCATTGGAGGAGTCAAGCTTGCTACTCTGATCATAGTTTGGAGAAGCCAGGGATTGAAGTTTGAAGGATAAATTCCAGCAGCCATCAATATTGGATTTGATTCCTTTTCTCTTTATTTTCTTGCTATTTAATCTATGTTATTTCTTTATTATTTGATGGATAATTTAGAAATTATGTGTAGCTAATTTTTCTATGAGGATTATGATGTAACCCTATTACGAATATTTAGTGTTTAATGCATATTTAGTTTAATTCATGTTTAAAGGTTAATATTTTATTGTAGTTCTTAATGCTTCCATGAAAAGGTGGATTGATTAACTATTTATATTGGCTTAGAAATAAGGGATATAAGTATGGATGGGCAATAAAATACATGGTTATAGAAATATTGCATGCCTTAGTGACAACTTTAACATGATTTATTGGGTTTGCATGTCTTAGGGCTTAAATTTCCGTATTTAGATTAGAGATAATTAAATACGTTGTGCTTGCTAGATTAGAATGCATTGAGAAATCAACTTCTAGTCATATATGGTTAAAGGGGGGTTAACCTATGAATCTATATTGCATTATGGATAAATAGGAGTAATAGTGGTGAAGTCATAATCCTTGTTTCTTAAAATCTGTGAAATTATACTTGCTGCCTTGTTTTTGTTTTTAATATTGTTTTTGTTTTAATTCATGCTTGGTTACTCAACAATCACTCAAAAACAAATATCTTTTAATTTTCTAAGTTTAATTTGCAATTGATTTAATTTCATCACTAGAGACATTATTCCTCGTGGGATCGATACAGGTTTTCTTAAAACAAAAAACCACACTTTATTACTTGTTGATTCGTGCACTTGCGAGTTGATCTAAAAAATACCACAACAACCAACATCGGTGCATGATACACGGCAGGGTGTGGAACATTCTCAGCATGATCCACACTTCGAGGTGGTGCCTTCAGGTTTACTTGCTGCCTGATAGTCATAAAATGTTAATGTTTTTATGCCACTTTTTATATTGAATTTAAGCTTGTTTATAATTAATTGTTAATGAAAAGTACTTAATTACTGTATTTTTCTATTTTTAGTAAAAGAAAGACAAAAGCTGGAATTACTGTATTTCTGCGCAACCTTTACTAAGAAAATCATATTTGGAGCTACACTTTGAGGTTTTGTACAATTTCAGTTGTTAATGATTCCTGATTCATTATGTTTCAATTATGTAAAGTTTCATTTCAATTGGTTTGTCCAATCAGTATCAGTTTGATTTACAAAATCAATAATTTCATCAGTTGCTGCAGATTTAGACCATCTCAGGGGAATTGGAATTTGAGTGTCTTCCTGATGTCCAATTTGTGTGATCAATATATGTCTTTAAAGCTAAGACACAGACCTAACTTTTACAATAAAAATCAGTAGATTCAGAGTTCATTTAGTCACCCAAAGTGTACTTGGAATATGCCTGACGGTCATTGAAGATAAAAAAAAAAAGGAAAGTTCTTTGCTTATTGGGACTACATCTATGATTGGACTGCCATGTCATCACACACCAACCATGTGTCCGAAATTTGCCACATGATATGCCACATGGGAGCTTAGATTATTCTATTTTTATTATTGGAATAATATTTAGGATAAAAGGGAAAAAGAATTAGAGATTAAATATGATTCCCAAGATATAAGGAATATTTCCTAATTCCTAGTGTGAACATGAGACACAAAATACCTTCATACCCTTAGGGTGGCCGGCCATATGGGGAATTTATGGAGTTTGAGATCATGTTTACGTATTATCACCTATATACTCTAGGTTTTAGAGGTGCTTTAGGGTTAAACATCTCCTAAACTTTTCCTATAAATAGCTCGCTACCTTGAGAGTTAAAAGAATCTTGAATCCTTTTCACAATTCATCACCACCAGCCCTCACGGCTGCAGCTCTTTTTCTTTCTCTCCATTCTCACGGCAACAGTAGTTTTTATTAGGTTCTATATTCAGTTTTTAAGAGTTATTTCATAGTAAAGTTGTGTTACACAAAGCCAAGGAACAAGGGAAATTCGGCCAGCAGCTTTGGAAGAGTCAACCTTGTGTTCTTGATCATAATTTGGAAAAGCCAAGAGGAGAAGATTGAGCATTCAATTCCAGCAGCCATCAACTTTGGATTTGACTCTTTATCTTAATCTCTTTGTTATTTATTCTATGTTGTTTCTTTATTATTTGATTGATAATATTTAGATCATGTGTAACTAACTTTTCTATGAGGATTATGATGTAACCCTATTATGAATATTTAGTTTTTAATGCATATTTAGTTTGATTCATGTTTAAGGTTAATATTTCATTGTAGTTTGTAATGCTTCCATGAAAAGGTGGATTGATCGAGTATTTATAAGATAACCACCAACAAATATAACATCGTCCTTAATGAGAAATATAAATAATATTGATTCTACCATTTTTCTATTGCTAAATTAGTCCCTAAAAATATTTATATCGCTGTCACCAGCCATATAAAATTGATTATACATTTTTTCTATTGAACTATTGTGATACAATGGAAGAATATTGATCCACAAATGAGTAACATATTTCATACTTAGTAATATTATCCATATATAGTAAACTTGTTCATAATGTGTAGCATTAATTTTCAAATTAGGATTTTTTGTCCAAAATGAAGTAACATTATCCATAATAAGATTTATTATTTCATAACAAAGTAAAATTAAACCATAACAAAGTAATATTGCACATTTGACCATCGTTGAACCATAATAAAGTAATATAAAAATCATAATTAAGTAATTATATCCTTAATTAAGTAATTTCATCTATAAATGAGTAATATTGTCCTTATCGAGTACAATTGTCCATAATGGAAAACAATAGTCCTAATAAAGTCATATCCGTCCATAACGGAGTAGCATTGCCAAACTGGAGTAAACTTATTCATATTAAAGTAACGTTAACTTTTATTTGTTACATTGTCCATAAAAAGTGACATTTGACCATAAGATAACATATTACCATAGTAGAGTACTTTTGTCCATAAAGAAGTGACTTTGTCCTTTATTGAGTAATATTGTTCACAATTGGTCATATTTATTCATTTAAGAGTAACATTAGGTCATTATAAAGTAAAGTTGTATATTTAAATTAAATTGTCCATAAGAAATGGCATTTGACCATAAGGAGATAACATATGACCATAGTGGTAGACTTTTGTCCGTAGAGAATTGACGTTGTCTTTTATTGAGTAATATGGTCCAAAATGGATCATATTTGTCAATTTAAGAGTATTGTTAGACCATTATAAAGTAAAGTTGTACATTTAAATTAAATTGTCCATAAAAAGTGACATTTGACTATAAGGAGATAATATATGACCATAGTAGAGTACTTTTGTTCATAGAGAAGTGACTTTGTCCTTTCTTGAGTAATATTGTCAACAATTGGTCATATTTATCCATTTAAAAGTAACGTCAGGTCATTATAAAGTAAAGTTGTACATTTAAATTAAATTGTCCATAAAAAGCGGCATTTGACCATAAGGAGATAACATATGACCATAGTGGAGGACTTTTGTCCGTAGAGAAGTGAAGTTGTGCTTTATTGGTTAATATTGTCCAAAATGGGTCATATTTATCCATTTAAGAGTAACTTTGGTCCATTGCAAAGTAATGGTGTACATTAAAATTAAATTGTACATAAAAAAATGACATTTGACCATAATGAGATAACATATGACCATAGTGGAGGACTTTTGTCCATAGAGAAGTTATATTGATCTTTATTGAGTAATATTGTCCAAAATGGATTATATTTGTCTATTTAAGAGTAGCAATAGGCCATTATAAAATAAAATTGTATATTTAAATTAATTTGTCCATAAAAAAATGACATTTGGCCATAAAATATAACATATGGCCATAGTAAAGTACTTTTGTCCATAGAGAATTGACTTTATCGTTTATTGAGTAATATTGTCCAAAATTGATCATATTTATCCATTTAAGAGTAACTTTAGTCCATTACAAAGTAACGTTGAACATTAAAATTAAATTGCTCATAAAAAGTGACATTTGACTATAATGAAATAACATATGACCATAGTGGAGTGCGTTTGTTCATAGAGAAGTGGCGTTGTCTTTTATTGAGTAATATTGTCCACAATTGGTCATATTTGTCTATTTAATAGTACCGTTAGGCTATTATAAAGTAAAGTTGTACATTTAAATTAAATTGTCCATAAAAAGTGAATTTGACCATAAAAAAGATAATATATGACCATAGTGTAGTACTTTTGTCCGTAGAGAAGTGACGTTGTCTTTTATTGAGTAATATTGTACAAAATTGACCATATTTATCAATTTAAGAATAATTTTAGTCCATTACAAAATAACGTTGAACATTAAATTTTTTTCCAAAAATAAAAAACACTGTACATTCTTACTTGTACCCCGCATCATTTAGTCCGGAGACCCCAGTTTCCAATACCGGGTGTTTTTATTTTTGCGATTAAATTTTTTTTTTTTGGCTAACATGGCATGTTTTCGTGTTTTTATTTTTATTTGTCATACAAATTTCAAAATTTTATTTTTATTTTTTTACTTTTTACCCATGTCATATGTCACTGAGGGGCATGGATCTCTTCCATTCAACCATTTTCAATGGATTTTACTTTAAAAGTGTCCTAAAATTCGAGTTATTTTTTTTTTTAACTTTTTCTTGGAGAATTTGGTGCATGTCTTTGGAATTTGAAATCTAAGATTTAGATTTTGAAAAATTTGTCCTACTGTTTCGAATATTTTTTTATTAAATTAGTGATCATTAACAACCGTCACTTCTAAAGTTAATTGCAAAAGCGCCATCAATAATTTTCATTCACGATGACTAGGTGGTGTACTTTGGTTTCATAAATATGAGGGTTTTCTTAAAAAAAATATATATTTTTAAATATTTTAAAAAAAATATCCATTTTAAATTTTATTATTACTTTTCTGAAAAAATAAAAGTACGTTAACAAAATTTTATGCTAAAAGACCAATATATTTTTTTGCAACTTTAACAGAAATATATTTAACGCATAGATGTTTGTGAAATTTTCAAAAATTAAAAGGTAAAATTTAGAATTATACCAAATATCAAAGAGTGATTATAAAATTATCCCTACTGCTTACTGCAAGTGCAGTCCATAAACTGTATAAAAATTCAACTTTGATATCTCATAACTGAAATTTGAATGAAAAATTAATTAGAAACCAACAGTGAAACAATTTGAAAAAAAAAAAAAAAGTAGTTTGAAAACCTAAGTTTCAGTTATAGTATAGTTTTTGGTGACATATTCTATTAATTTTATCCATGTCCATTTGAAAGAACTTCATTAACGAAAAACAAATAAAGTCAAGAGGACTTCTTTTCAAGTTGTTTAAGTCTAACATAATTAATAAATATATATATATATGCTTAACCTTCACTAGGTCATATGCGAGTCTTGGATTTCAATAATCCTAATCATAATTTTTTTTTCAATTAATGTCAACCTCTATTAAATAAAATTCAAAAAAACTCAATCGGTAAATAAATGTGGATATGAAACGTTGAAATAAGATGTTTTCATAAGAAATTACATAAGTACTTAAAGATAAAAACAAAACGAAGCAGCCATAATATTCTCATAACGCAAACCGGAAATTTCAAGAACAAAACAATTCTGCCTCTTATTTATAGGCTATTAAAAGTTTTCTATTTTGCTCGCAGGAATATATCGGTGAGAACACTCTTTGACTGCAATGAAGCTTTCAACAGTTTCAATCCCTACAATATATGAATGCACATTATTAATTTCAACATAACAAACTTAAATAAATAAATAAATAAATAACACATTTAAAATTCCAAGAAAAAAAAAACAAAATTAAGAAACATTATTCAAACCTCATCCATGCCTACAGAAACCATCTTCTCCTGAAGGTTAGCAATGTCCTTAACATTGAAGGTGTTAAGCAAAGTAATGCTAGAAATGGTGGACATGGGCTTCACTTCCAAATCATCCATTACCATATAAGTCACAACCCCTTTCACATACCCTCCCTCATCGCCCCCACTACAAGACCCCCCTTGTGGTGCAGCAGGGGGTGCAACATATGACATCTCTCTTGACATTTGTCTACTGCAATTAGGACATATGGCTCGTGGGTCGTCCGAGACGTAATCACTACAGTTATAAGAACATCTGTATATCTTTTTAGTGAGTGATACATCGCTGGCCGGCAACAAAAAAGGGGTCACAACACCATGCATTGACTGTGCTTTTGGATTTAGAAGATAGTCCTTGTTAAGAGCAGGTTGAAGATAAGTGTCACTGAGCTCTTCTATGCTCTTGTAAAGCTTACCTAGACTCCCCACCATTCCAGTGCTGTTTGAGAGCAGTAACCTAGTGACTGAGCCAACAGGCATTGAAATAAGGTTGAAGAGAAAATCTACAAAGTCTTTGCCAGCTTCAGCAAACAACACCCTCTGCTCCTTTGCATCGACGAGAAGCTTCACTTTCAAACTTACGTCCTTAGCTTCTGGAGTTGCCATTAACTTTCAAATATGTTTGCAAATGAATTCTGTTTGAAGGGAACAATAGGAAGAAATGAAGATCAAGAGATGAAAGGTTTTGCAACATCAGTCATATATAAATAGTTACAAAATAATATGATCATTAAAGATATATCATGGATCGATATATGAAAAGCCAAATGGAATATGCATGCATGCGTTAATGTATGAAATGAGTAACGTTACACGATATATATAAATGCTATAGGTAAAGGTAATAATTAAAGATTAATTACATCCTCTTCACATTTAAGCTTTTGAGGATAATTTGAAAAAAGATTACTTTGCAATTAACAAATAAAAGGTAATGATTCATCATTCATGTATTATTTCTTAGCAAATAACAAATAAAAAGGTCTTCTTCAAAAAAAAAAAAAAAAAGAAATAAAAAGACCAAGACTTATCATTTAATTTATTTTTTATTTTTTAAATTTACTTTTGTACCCATTCATACACATAGGAAGTGGTGCTCTGTGTTTCTAGCTATTCTAGAGAATTCTTTGCCATTTTGTACCATTTTTTTTTAATATTGGCCAAATACCAAAAAATGAAAAATGTAACTGAAGTAAATTCAATAGGATGTGAATTTTTTTTTCTTTTTAAAATCTAAATATTAATTGCACTATTACTTAAATTGTTAGCAATTGCAATTTTCGTTTTGGGCATAAGCGTTCTTTACTATTTCTTCCAATTGGTGGTCGATAGCAATATATGTAATTACACAATGATAATGTTGTGTGCCTATCTATTTTAACCTTAACAAAATAAATAGTATTCTTGATATATATTGTTTTGCTAATTAGTCACACTATCTAAGAGAATTTCTTAACGTAAGAAACTTTAAGATTTAGGATTATAATTCACTACAAAAAAAAAAGTTTTTGAAACAAATTTGTCACAAAACATAGTATATGTGACAGAATGTCGCTAAAACTACTTTGTGCGACGAAAAGTAACCCGTCGCACCCCTGTCCAACACATACTTTTTACAAAATATAGTCTTTTTGATACAAAATAAGATTCATATATATATGGCTGTGTACACCCAAAAAAAAAAGCTCAGCTCAAAGAACCAATGTGCATACATTATCTTCAAACAACTAACAACACAGAAAGATCATCATATATCTAGTTTCAACAATAAAACGTTGGTGGGAATACATCCGCACACAGAGTACTTTCATCCTCGAAGGAAATTCAACAAACAGTTGGCGGGCATATTATAAATACATGTTCAACAGCTCAAAAGCACAGAACCAATTTTCCAACCCAAAATAACAAACGCTCAGCTCAACAAAATAAATAAATAAAATAAATAACCTCCAAATATTCATATTTTAGAAAGCTCAGCTAAAAAATAAATAAATACCAAAGTTTGGTAGCTCGACAAGAAGAGAGAAAAGAACCCTTAAATTTCAATAAAAACGCTATGAGTTTTTCAGATTATTTAAAAAAAAATTACCAAAATTTAATCTTCGAACCTCTGGGTAGTACTTCCGACAGTGACGATGAAGATGACGTTGTGTGAGGAAGGAGGAAGATGGAACCGTCAATGAGATCTCCTCCATCAAATTGGTGTGAGGAAGGAGCTCCATCAAAGCAAAAGCAAAAGCACCGGAAGCCAAAGCAAAAGCAAACCGTACGGACGCAGCCCGAATATTAGTTATGATTGGAGGAAGTATTTTAATCGCCAACTTTATTAGATTCCCTCTTGCAAAGCAAAACCCTCTTTCCTTACCAAGGAAGCATTCACTTTATTATATATATATATATATAGATATATATATATATAATAATATATATGCAAATTCAAGANATATATATATATATATATATAAAATATATGCAAATTCAAGAACAATAAGCATTTAGAGGAGGCCCTCACTCACGCCTCGGGCACCAGTTCCACTTCTTACCAACGCCTCGAGTCCTTGGGAGACGCCGTCATCGGCCTTGCAATAATAAAGGATTTCACAGTTACCAAAAAAAAATGTTCAAAAACTAAAGTATAGTTCATAAAATATTTGTGCCAATTAGTCAATAAATAAACAAAAATTTAAAAATTAATAAAGATAGGAAAAAAGAAAAATTTTCCTACGATCTCTTCTTATTTCATTGACACTATTAGGAAAAAAGAAAAACAGAGAAAAAAAAAAGGCTCTACCAAAAAATAATACGAATTTTTAATACCAAGTTAGAAATTTTAAAATAAAATTCACATAAAAAAATTGACACACGCCAATAAAAATCAAATTTATTCTTCGACTATCTCCAATACCTCGGTTTCAATACGGATTTAAATTTTATTAATCAAATTAACTTATCTAATTTTCACAGAGAATAAAAGAGAGAGAGAGAGAAATTTTTATGGGTAGAAATCTATGTAGGCTACACAGAATTCTTAAAACTAATTTTTTTATATGCCCAACAATCAAGCACAAGCAAGAAACAAAATTTAGTGTGTAATATAGTCCAATAACAAATCCTTTTAGAGATCGAAGTTTGGGTTTGAAGTGCAAATAAAAGTTCAGATATTAAAGTGTCAGACTCTTATAGTTGAAGAGGCATTTATGTCAGTTATCCCAAAAAAAAAAACAAAAAAACAAAAAAAACTTAACTAAGCTTGTTAAAACTAGCTGGGCGNTTTTTTTTTTTTTTTTTTTTTGTGTGTGTGTGTGTGTGTATATATATATATGTATATATGTAACCGTGTTAGTTTTTTCTTGTATTAATGACAAATTATAAGAGACTTTTAAATTTTAATAANTCACTTAAAGTCTTTTTAGTGTCAAATTTAAAGCTTATGTCATTGAATAATTTATTTTTAATTATAATAATTTTTAATTGTCATTAAAATTAATTTTTAGTGACAATTTTCAATATTATGATAATAGCATATATATATATATATATCAATGTTATTAGAAGGACATTATAAAGATGTTCTGAATTTTAAAATTTTAAATTGTCGATACTGAATAATTTATTTTTATAGTTATTGTATGGTTTAAAGTTTACATAAGCATTTCATAGTCAATATATAACTTATCAGTAATTAAATTGCTTGAAATGCTGAGAATGTAATAAAGTGTTGTGGACTATATAAGTTTAATAAAATACTAAACAAAAACAAGATTGGAAACAACTTCATTATCATAATTAAGCTTTGATAATCATTTTGCACCGCCACCTTTCAAGTACGAGAAGACCATTTTGTATTGGCTCCTCTACATATGTTTATCCACAACCACAACCTCCTTGTCTAATTCCATTGTGATCCCCGCAACAATATTCTAGTTTTGCAGAGTCGTCTTTGCCCATTCCGATAATGGAATAGTCTTTGCCTCTGCCAGCAGTAGGTGATGATTTTGAGATGCTATTGCCACAACAACTTTTGCCTTTGCCACTTTATGATGATTTCGATGACTTTTCTTACCGATTTTAATGTATTAGACTTAGTTAGAAAATTCGTGAATCTTATGGGAATAATATACATATGTACGTATTTTTGGAAAAAAAATAATATCCGTTTTCAGTGTTGATTTCAATTATATAGGAAAAAAAATGCATTTTTTTAAATGAAAAATTTAAAATGCGAATAATATTTATCCCATATAAATTACGTCCAAAAGACAGATTTAATAAAAAGACTTTGAAAAAAAAACTATTCAGGCTATTTTCTCCGTTAATACTTTTCAATACCCTTTTAAAAAATCCATTCCTTTTTCTTTTATCATTTCAATTTAAAATCAATGTTTCTCAATTAATGTTCGTAAAACTTCTTGTCAATTACACTACATAAAGTCTATCTAGTTTAGATTTTTTATAATGGTTTTTTTTTTTTTTTTGTTGAATAATTTTTTATAATGGTTGAATACTCATTTATAAACCATTTTTATTTTTGTGGGTCTTAGCTCTGTTATAGTTTCACTTCCAATTAGTTTTTTCTTCCTCTTTGACTTTTTTGATATGGATTATATAAGTAACTAGTATTATTATTATTTTTTTGTTCTCTACCATTTTATCATGATTCTTGAATTCAATTATACAGGTTTTTGAATTTGATGAAAATTAAGCTTTTGATATTTGTTATATATCTAAATAAAATTATGCACAATAACTATGACAATCGTACATGCACTATTTGGTTATACACCTTTTTGTGCTTGAATAACTTGCAAAATAGCCTCTCTATTGTATATGCTTCTTATAATTTACCTTACTATTTATTACGATGGACATCTGGAATCTTGAAAAGTGGAGTTGAGCTTAAGTATTTCACCTGTAATATTATTGGTAATGGATCTCTTCCCCTGACCTATTGTTGAGAGTTTGGAAAAGCAGTGAATTGAATTGGAAAAGATGTCAAAACAATTAGTTATATATTTACAAATGAATGATTTATTCATTTGGAGTTCAAATATTTTAATTTTTTTTTTTAAAATAACATGTTATATATGATGAAATACCATTTTATTAATATTGGTTAAACCTAGACTAATAATATGGTAGCCATGACCGTCCAACCGATAGTGCCTTTTTTTTTTTTTTCTTATAATTTATGAATTCTCTTTTTTTTTTTTTTAATTCATTTTTACAAATTTACTTTTTATTTTTATTTTTTAACCTCATTGGTGATGGGTTTAATTGGTGGGACAGCATGAAAAAGCTATTCAATTCTTTGTTCAAAACGCATATAATTAAATTTTCTCTTGCAGTGATTCTTCCAAGTCTTCTTTAATTAAAGTGGCCTACATATATCTTTTCTAATACCAAAATCAGCACTTTTTTCTGTTTACATTATAGAAATTACAAAACGCATATATCTTTTCTTTTCTGATTAAAGTGCCTCTCCCTGTGAAAATTATTTCCAATGTAACCAAACAAATTGGAAAAGTCCTTGGCATGATTTCCTGGCTGCAACAAGAAAGTGGCTCCAGAGTCGAGATGTAGCTTTATTACAAAGTCTACTGAAAGTCTATCATCGCAAATAATACACCTTGTAGTGTCCCGGAGATAATGCTTTACTCAAGTCTTCGTAGACCAAAGACTAAAAAAAGACCCTTTTACCAACAAAAAAAGACAAAAAAAAGACCACAAAAGACCTTTCAATATTATCACCTGAAAAATAAATAAATAAATAAATAAATGTTTCCCATTTATAAGTAGTATTGAAAGTTGCACATTTGAAACATATAACTATTTTGAAAAAAGTTAGAACATTTATCTAATTTAGTTAAAATTGTTGAATTTTTTCAACTTAGAAGTCATGTACATAGCAAATTACTCTAAAAATTGATTTCTTCATTTTTAATTGTACAAAAAACTAAAAAAAAATTAAAAATATAAAGAAGTCATAAATGAATTTTAAATTTTCTTTTATGTTTTTTAATTTTTAGTATAATAAGAAATCAATTTTGAAGGTCACGTGTTAGGCACGTAACTTCTAAGTTGACAGAGTTTGATAATTTTAAATGAATTGGACAAATGTGCAACTTTTTTCAATTTAGAATGTATCAATTTGTACAAATTAATTATAGAGACCCTAATGTGAACAAATTCAATTTTAGAGGGTACTAAAGTGCATTTAGACTATCTTTTAACATACGAGTGAAGTTTATAAATACCTTTGAGAGATTTCGAAAAATCTCTTTAAAAACTACATTATCTGTTAAGTTATACAATTGTCTATCTCAATTTAGGATTAATATCTTTAATCATTTTTTGTCTCTCACTCTATACATTGTTGCATATAATTAAAGGTGTAAAAATGGGCGGGCCACACGAGTAGGACACGAGGATGGCGAGTTAAAATTAAGCACACAGAGAGCACGGCACGTTACACATCGTGCCATATCGAGCACGAAGCACGTAAGGGACCGTGATTGGCACGCCACGAGTCTATAATAGGTCAAGCACGACACAGACATGTGACAGGCTAGGCATGTCACAAGCACGTAACAGACCAAACACGGCACATGATAGACATGTGATAGATCAGGCACGACACAAACATATGACAAGGTACACAGACATATATACTAGCAATATAGGCAAAATACAAACTTAGCACAATTCAAATAATAATAAATAATTTATCATTTGAAATCTATTATATAAAGACTTATTTCACAATAATAGACTATGTAAAATTACACTATTATAATCTTCCATGGAAATGGATAAATTTAATTATAAAATTATTTCAATTTATTTTTTTAAAATATAATAAATTATGTAATTTAATCATATAAGTATGCATATTTAACAGTTTATCACTATTTTAATAGTATTTTATAGTTTATATCATGACCATGAGTCAAATTTTAAAATTTTAAAAATTTTAAGTTTTAATTTTTTTCTTTTTTGTTCCTAACGTTCAATTTGTTTTTTCTTTTTAAGGAAAATATTTTTTATGGTAAGTATTAATGTTTAAGTGAGTTAGGATTAGGATATATAGTTTGTTAGGATATATAGGTTTGTTACTTATATTTTGCTAATTTTCTCTCATAATTTTTATTTTAAATAGCTTTATTTGTAATTGCTTTTTAAAAATTTTATGTTTTAATTTTTTTTTTGTTACTAACATTTTGTTTATTTTTAAGGAAAATAATTTTTATGATTATTAAGTATTAACGTTTAAATTTGTTAGTAGCATATGTAGTTTGTTAGGATATATAGGTTTGTTACTTATATTTTACCAATTTTCTCCTATAATTTTTATTATAAAGAGTTTCATTTGTAATTGCTTTTCTTTCACACACAATTATCCTCTTTTCTATTTTTTTATTTGATATCTTCTCTCCCAATCTTACATATCAAATTATCAATTAAGAATTTTTTTTTTTCTTAATCTTCACTCCTCTGTTTGAAATTCCACTTATCAAATTATAAAAGGTATTTTTATTTTGTTATGTAAACTTTAAAGTCTTAAATTAATACAAGAATCTATTTAATTTTTTTTTTTTGTGAATACCTATTTAAATTATGTTAATTTTTTTAATGTATATTATTTATTATGTTTGCAGAGTGAAAAAAAAAAAAAAAAAAACAAACCTACATATTCAATTTTTCCGCTGGAATAAGCTCTCTTTTACCATCTTTCTCCGGATTAGTTATGGTCCAACAACTATAGGGTACATATTTCATATTTAATCATTTAATTTATTATCATATACCCCATTAGATCTTTCTATTTTTGTTTTTCTATTTCATATTCTTTCCTTAATTTTATTCATTTGACATGCTAATAATGACAGGATCCAAACTACATAAATCCTGTCTGTATGACTTAATATTTCTATTAAGCCAATAAACAATCATTTATCTTCACTAACCCATTATTAACATAACGAAATCCAACATATGGGAAAACAATTTTTAATGCCAGAAATTTTATTTAAAATTTTGGCAGTATTTCGTCTGTTTTTGGAACATTCCCCAAATACACATAATTACAATTCCTGCAAGAAAATACTCTCATACACACAATCCAATCTAGTACATCATTTCCACACCTCAGTAATTAACTTTAATATTCAAATAAATATGTCATTTATATTTTCGTAGCTAGACTCAGTAAAAAAAACTGAGCTGCCTACATACCCTTATTAATAGGGATCAAGCTACTTGTAGTTCTTATAGCATATTTAAACCAAAAATGACACTTCTGATACAATTGCTATTCATAAGTCAACTTGACAAATATATGTTCTAACTGACTTCCAACCATATCAATAATCCAAAATAAGCTCTAATAATTAACAAGAAAGCACAACCAAAGTAAAATGCATAAATAACAAGATATACATCATACATTCCTCACTTAACATATTTTAATCACTTTTAGTTTCATCAAAGCTTTTCAAACAAATCTAAAAGGATAATAACCATAGCTTCGCAGCATAATCCCTCGCCCAAGCAAACAATCTGGCGGTATAAATCATCGCCCAATTAAATAACGCCCCTACTTGGTAGCATATCTCATCACCAAGCAGTCATCAACCATATTTATCATGCATTTATGAGTCCACACGAAAATGATCACATTCACAACATTTACTTTAAATCCATAAATAAAGTATGCATTTAAACACATGTATGAATATGCATGTATTTATTCTAGAGAAAATAAAAAGGTAAAACATAATCATACATTTTCATTAACAATTTAATAATTTAATATCACAAAGAAGGGGTAACCATCATCACGATCATTCACCCTAAGGCATCGTGACGATATATGGGTAAAGGGTAACCATCATCACGATCCTTCGTCCCAAAGCATCGTGGTGGGAATGGGGTACAGGGTAACCATCATCACAATCCTTGGTCTTAAGGCATCGTGGCGGGAATGAGGTTTTAAAGGTTTTCATATGGCCAAGGGAACCCTTATAAATATCATTTCCACATGACATCTCCATCCAGTCACCATTTTCCATTTCACTTCTCAACACATCCTCCACCACCAAATTCATAACCATTCTTTTGCAAAATCACCAAGTAAAAGAAAAACAAATATATAATATATTCCGTACATTCCATAACTGTTATCAATAAATACGAAGTTCAATTACAGTCACAGTCAAATCATTATATAATAACAGCATGCCAACTCATTCCAAATTGCACTTGAAATATATAAACATATAAACAAGGATGCTTTCTTGATAAGACGATACACAAAAATAGTTAAGTATTTGCCCAATTTAAATCATTCCACACTTTAAAACCACAAAGCAACTCACTTTACCCAAGTACAAATCATAAATCCAAGTTACCACACATCGGTAATCGATCACAATTTCAAGAACAATATCACTTCCAAAGAAATCCAAAATCAAGTATTTCATAATTATAATCGCATAACCATGAATATCATGCCAAATATTCAACATTTAACTAGCCACATGTAACATAACTTGAAATGCGCAATTAATCCATATCATATAGTATATAATTATATATATAAAAAATGATTTACATACAATTTATATATAGATAAATTTTCACAACATTAATAGAGATAACACAGTAAAATTCAAATGTCCAAATAGCAACAATTTCTATCTTTTCTCCAAACATTTCCACGGCCACAACCTCATATGCTATACCTATTCATATATAAATTGAAATTAGCTCCTCGCAGTCACAGCAATTTAATTGCTTCAAAAATTATTACTTAACAAATATTCCAAAACAATCTCAAAATTTAACAAATCTCAATTACTCAATTATAATATGCAAATTATATACCAAATTGAAGCTTGAGAAGTGTAGGAAATAATAAACAACTTATCTTGCCTAATTGCCGCAGGTGATGGCCAAAAAATGGCCGAAAAGTCGCGGTCGAACACCAATCCATCACACCGCTCAACTGAGAAGGATTTGGGGAGAAAAGGTGATGGATTCGGATTCAGGGGGTCCAAAATAGGGGAAAATGACCAACCTCGCAACTGGAAACTGCCTGGCTTCGGCGACCGGAGGAGGAACGGGTTCGCCAGTTTCTTCAAGCTTTTCGGTGACTCATGGGGTTTCACGGCCAGAACTTGGAGGGGGAAGGTAGAGGAAGGCCTGTGCAACTTTTCTCGGGTGGTGAGTTGGCCGATTTATCGCCGGAATCCAGCGATCGCAAACAAGAAAGCTGATCGGATTTCTCGTGTTTTCCGGCGATCTGGGCTACTCCACGGGTTGTCATAGGCATGGGTAGGTAGAGGAGGCCTATGGCTCCAAGTTTCGGGTAATCTCCGGCCCGATATTGCCGGAAAATGGTCGTTGCCGGTGAAGGAACGAGGACGCGATGGTGGAGGCTACGCGGAGGAAGACTAGCGTTGGGGGGGGGGGGCTCTCTCCTTCCAAACATTTCTGGAAAAATTTAAAAGATGAAGGTAAGGGCAATTTGGTACTTTCTCACTCTTTTAATTTCAGTCTTACAAATTTACCAAAATGCCCCTCATGCTATTTTAACCATAACTTCACGATCTTAGCCTCGAATCAGCATACTACCAGTCTACGAACTCGTATCGATTAGCTCTACGCAACGGTATCACTGTCAAAGCCAAAACATATTCGCACAAAAAGTCAACTTTGGGCCCACTAATGGTCAAACTGGTCAAACTTGGTCAACTTTGAAAATTTGTAATATATTTTTAAAAGGGGATGTTACAAATAATCTATTTTCTAAAGACAAAAACATTTTCATAATCTATTTCTCTTTTATAAGATAATAAAATTCATTTTGAAACCTATACAAAATATTTTTTCTTCAAACGAATTAGAAAGTTAAAAATAATATAAATACTATAACAATTTAAAATATATTTCTTAAATAAATAAATAATATTACAAAAATCTAAATAAGTACTAAAAATGTAGAACTTTTTGGGAAAAATAAAATAAATCAAACATTTATATACATTATCAAAAATTATTAATTTTTTCCAAACTAATGCTTTTGTCCATAGAAATTAATTATGTTTTACAATTAAAATGTCATCAATTATGTTTCTTTTATAAACCTAAAAACTAAGACAACATTAATCGTATCACAAAATATGTTGCAAACTTAAGAGATAAATACATCTTATGTATTAAATAATAATTGAAAAAGTGCATCTAAATCTGACATTAAAAAAATGATTTTATCTTATTAATTATTGTTTAAAGGTTTCCATATATAACTTTTTGTCTAGATTCCATAAAATAAAAACTAAAAAATTGTGTCACAAATTCAATATTTATAGAAAAATAATTGATTTTCAACATGTGATTTGGCCCCAAAAAAAATGTGTGATTTAATGTTTTGAGTATATTTAACAAATAACTAATAGTTTTTTTTCTGCTACATATAATATAATTAGTAGATTTTTTTATAAACAAATAATATGTAGTTAGAAAAATTAAGTAAAAAAAAAGTATATAAAACTAGCATTAAAGTCTTTTAATGAACTGCACTTAATTTTTTTAGGGTAATTAGTAGCAGAAGCATCAAAATCTATTGGTTTTGTATTTATATATTTATATTATATTCGTCAAACCAATCCAACCCGGCCGATCCAACCCAATCCATTGAAAAATCTGAATTTTTGGGTTGGGTTGGGTTGGATGATATCTAACCCGCTAACTTCGGGTTGGGTTGGGTTGGGTGGTAAAAAAACCCCGATTAACCCGACCCAACCCGTATATATATTAAAAAAAAAAAATTCCCCCCCCCTTCTCTCTCTCTCTCTCTCTCTCAATTTTCCATTTGTGATTTTGAGTTTCTAGTTCAATTACTATATTGTATTTCAATTCTTCATTTGTGATTTTTTTATTTTTATTTTTTAAAAATGTGCATACTCTACTAATGTTTTTTACTTCCGAAATGCATGTCATTGATGTCATAAAGTAATTTGTTTTTCTTGTTAAACTCATAATTAAAAGGAAGTGAGTGAAAGAATGAATGAATGCTTTTTTTTTCGATTTGAACAACATGTAAACAATGCCTTATTAATTGATTTATATAAAATCTAATAAGAATTTGATGTCTTGAGTATTCGTTTTTATGCTAAAATGTTGCAACCAATCCAATATAGGGAACTTGAAAATGATATTGCTTTCTTGCAACTTTTCTGTGACCTGAACAAAGAAATATATACTAATGTTTAATCAATTTTATTTACTTAATCAAATTAATATTGTTTAATATATACTATTTGTAGTTTTTTGCATTATAATAGTTCATGTAATTTATTTTTGCAAAAATAAAAAGGAATGAAGTTAAGTTATTGACTAAAATTTAATTTATTAAAAAATTAATTTTGACTAAATTAAAGATAAATTAACCCGATTAACCCGACCAACCTAACCCGCACTCTATGGGTTGGGTTGGATTGAGCTTGTTCTCTGTTTGGGTTGGGTTGGGTTGATTTTTTTTTTAAATCCGGCCAACCCAACCCGTGTACACCCCTAGTCCATGCATATTTGGATTTATTGTAAAAATATTCAATACTTACATTAGATAAATAAATATGTAAATCGAATAGTGATTATTATAAAAAAAAATTAACTATTATTTTATCAAATAATTTTATGTTGGATGGTAATTTGTAATTTATTAATTTTCCATTGAGTACGTCACTACAAAAAAAAAAAGATGTTTTGTGACGGACGCAAATTCGTCACAACGTATATTATTTGTGACAGATTCATCACAAAATCAACCAACTGTGACGGTAACTAACCCGTCACAGTGCTTTCGCAATAGCCCCTACACAAATTCTCTTCAGTGACCGTTTACTGTTTAGCGTCACTAAAAATGAAGTGTTAGTGACGGTAAACATCCGTCACTAATAGTCCGACCCATTGTAATTTTTCTGGCGAGTCACCGCCGGCAAGGATTAAGTGACGGCTAATATGCCGTCACAATAACCGTATAGTGACAGTATAGTGACGGATAACTGTCACTGTTAATTAAATGTGACGGGCAACCAACCGTGACAATTGTTAGTTTTAGTCACGACATTGTGATGGGTTTCCGTCACAATGGAACAACTGTGACCCCTTAACAGTCACTGTTACTTAGTTGTGACGGCACGATAACCGTGACGAATTAACAGTTAAGTCACGACTTCGTGACGGATTTCCGTCACAGTTGCCCTTGAGTTTGTGGGGTCAACAACGCTTTTCTGTGACAATTTTGTGACGGGTTTCTGTCACTTATATTTATTTGTCACAGTTCGTAGCCGTCACGTAAACATTGTTGTTGTGACGGTTTTGTGACGGTTTACCTTCACGGATATATAATTGTCGCCGTTCTTAGCCGTCACTTATACATATCGTTGTTGTGGCTGTTTTGTGACGGTTATCCGTCACGGATATTTATTTGTCACATTTCACGTCCGTCCTTAATACATATGTTTTGTGACGCGGTTGTGACGATTTTCCGTCACATATACGTTATTGTGACCGTCCATAAGGAAAGTTTATTGATGGTTTTTTTGTTTTTTTCCCGTCACACTATACCATTTGTGACGGATTCTATGTTTAATTGTGACACTCAAGCACTATATCATTATGACATCACAACCCCAATTGTATAATAAACATATTAAATTCATCACAAACAAATTGCATTTAATTTATCAAGACACATTCATATGAATCCATGCTTGCACAACCATGTTTGCTAATTACATACCATACTTCATTAACATTATACACAACATCGAACTTGTCCATTAGGTTGCACAAATTTTTCATTCAAGCACTTCCACCACTCTAGTGCTTGAATTAAAAATTATGTCCTAACATTTGGAAATAACAAAAACAAAAGTTCAGCTAACAAATTTCTATGTAGTTGCATTTTCACACAACATAAACTTGTCACAGCATTCTCAAAATATACATAGCTGTTAAATATTAACAGTAAGCTGCCCAACTTCAACATGCATATACATTTTGCATAACCTATCAGCAATGTGTCCTAAATAGAAGTCATGACTCACCAAAACGAGCTTCTTTGACGTCAAAAACTGCATTGCGAAGCTGGAAATACCCTGCACAAATAAGACACCCCTTTTGGTTTTTTTCTTCAATATTCAAAATGATAACCCAAATTTAAAAAAATCAGGAACCAAACAAATTCAGCAAATACTTGCAACCTCCTCCGCTTGAAGGAAACATGCTTCTAAAACATTGAAACACCAAAAACAGCAAAAAAAAATTACAGTCACATACATTTGCTAGTTGCATTTCACAAGGATCCCCCAAAAAACACAAAAAACAGCAACCATCCAAATTCATCAAATACTTCCAACTATTTATTGCTTTAAGTAAACATGCTTCTAAACCATTTGGAACACCAAAAACAACAAATTCAGTACATTGACAGTAGCTCGCTAGGTGCATTTCAAAATGATAACGTGTTGTTTAAAAAAATCAGCATCCATCCAAATTCAGCAAATACTTGCAACCTCCTCCGCTTGAAGGAAACATGCTTCTAAAACATTGAAACACCAAAAACAGCAAAAAAAAATTACAGTCACATACATTTGCTAGTTGCATTTCACAAGGATCCCCCAAAAAACACAAAAAACAGCAACCATCCAAATTCATCAAATACTTCCAACTATTTATTGCTTTAAGTAAACATGCCTCTAAACCATTTGGAAAACCAAAAACAACAAATTCAGTACATTGACAGTAGCTAGCTAGGTGCATTTCAAAATGATAACCCAAATTTAAAAAAATCAGCATCCATCCAAATTCAGCAAATACTTGCAACCTCCTCCGCTTGAAGGAAACATGCTTCTAAAACATTGAAACACCAAAAACAGCAAAAAAAAATTACAGTCACATACATTTGCTAGTTGCATTTCACAAGGATCCCCCAAAAAACACAAAAAACATCAACCATCCAAATTCATCAAATACTTCCAACGATTTATTGCTTTAAGTAAACATGCCTCTAAACCATTTGGAACACCAAAAACAACAAATTTAGTACATTAACAAATTCAGTATAACCCATGCAACCTCCTCCGCTTGAAGGAAACATGCTTCTAAAACATACTCAACACCAAAAACAGCAAAAATTGGAGTACACTGAAAATTGCTATTACATGTCAAAACACATATTCCCAACATTTGTTGTATATTCCAAAACCTAGCAGCAATGTCTCACAAATAGGAATGCAGCTGCCACCACACAAAAAACTTGCTGTAAAACTTCTTCTAAACAGTTGGAACACCCAAAAAACAAAAAAACAGCAACCTTATCCCAAAGTTTTTTGCATTTCGACACTACTTCAACATTCCACAGCATTCTCAAAACACATAATTCCAAATTCAACATTTGATGTTTAGTGCTTAACATACAACCAATGTCTCACAGCTAGATTAAACTGAAATTTAATTATCAGTCTTCCTAAATATGCAGCAATAAACTTTTGTATAACCCAAAAAATAAAAAATTCAAAGAGAATGACAACGTACCCAAATGACCCGCTAAGTATCATGGCGGGGCTGACTATCCCACCTAGGTGTCAGCGACTCAATATGGCCTTGCAAGGATTTGAGTGTTGCCTCCATCTCAGCCATACGTGCTGCAAGCTGCTGGTTTTGAAGCTTCAATGCTTCATTGCATGCCCTCGTTTCTTGTATCTCCTGTTCAACCGCAGCCGTATCAATTTGTCCTCGCTTTAAATGATGCAATGGGCCAAGACCCATGCCAACTTGATGGCCACGTTTAGGAGGCAGCACCTTGTCGAATATCTCATCGGTTGTCAACTCTAACCCCTCATCCGAATCTCGCAGCCTTAGTAACTCCTCCTGCATAAACAGCATCATCCATGTTTAATTACGAATTTCGTATAAGTTTTTTTGGAATTTAAGTTATCGCTGAATCTATATCATCTATATTGTCAATGTGTACATTCATGAACTTCCACAAGACAAGCTATTAANCATGACAAGCTAATAAGCGTTCCATTCGGCAAACATGCTATTCGACGCCAGTTCAAACAAATTAAGCATATTATATTAAATAACATCCGTGAATGTGTTTCAATCCCTCACTAAATATAGCAGCAAATATTTTTATATGTCTATATTTTGTACTACGTTATCTTTCTAAGTATTTATGTTGCAATTTAAACCCATTTATTTTTTATCAAGTTTTTGTACAATTTAAGATACTCACATAAATCAGCTTGGACTTCTCGTCCACCCATTTCTTCTTGGTTGCGTTGTAGTGGGTGGTATACCACAATGCATACCGGTCCACCGATCCGTCCTACTCAATTAATAAGGAAACAAGTTCCGGAATTAGGTTGCTGCAAAAAATTTAGACAAGTTCAATTTATATATCAAAACTAACTCTTACCGGCTGCGTGGCCTCGCCTGCAAGTCTAGCAAACGACCTCGTGCCCGAACTATGATTAATTTGGGCTGCACCTCTATTATGTTTGTTCGTTGCACTCATTTTTTGCACGTCGAAAGCACACGTTAGCAAACCTAATTTGAAAAGTTTCAACCGATTGTATAACTGCTGGTTTTGGTAGTACCTTGAATTTTTCTGACTTGAACCTCTCAACAGCCAACAGCCATTCATGCAAAGCAACCTCTCTCGGACAAGCAGCGACAACTTCTTCCTCCGTGTTACACTTATCATACCTCTCTTTCAGCCTATATCTCCAGATGCGGAATTGTTTCTTCAACTGGTTGTGCAGCACTTCGTACGTGTGTGGTTCGTCGCCGAAGTCAAAGTTCCGCTGCAAAAAAGTTTCAAATAGTTAAATCATGCACATTTTTTCTCATTTGCTGCTGCAGCTTATGAATAAGATGACATATATATTTTTTAAGGCATGTAAGGGTCAACAAATGTCTTCACCTTCAATTCGTCCAATATATCTTCTTTCCTATTGTTAGGGACGTCACTCCATTCATTAACATGAGGCGGGGCTTTGCTTCGTATCAGTGCCCCAATTTCAGTGGTGATTTCTTGTGAGAATGCACCAACAAACCGCATCACATGCTTGGGCACGGTAACCTTCATAATCCCCATATTTGGGAACTTCTTTCGCAAAACGGTAAGACTTCTAGTTGGTCCACGCTTCCTCACCGTTGATGTAGCTGAAAAAAAATGTAATTGTTGCTATTAGTGGATTACGATAGCTAAAAATCAGCAACTCCGTCAACCACATTCGTTAGCATGCCCATTTTTATTAATTAAAACAAGTACATGTCAAAAAAACTACAATTCCTTACCGTTCGAAGCTGTTGTGGCAGCAAGCTGTTCACCTCCAAGTTCTGCATCCATGTGCCCGCTGTCACCAACATCCAAGGCATCAGTAGTTTCAGGTGGCAGCCTCGCATCATCAGCGTTCGTTTCGCTGCCAACGTGTTGGTCTTTGCTGCATCTTATGACGAAGTTCACATATATATTTTTATGGAATCTAAGTGTCAAAAAAATGTCTTCACCTTCAATTCGTCCAATATATCTTCTTTCCTATTGTTAGGGACGTCACTCCATTCATTAACATGAGGCGGGGCTTTGCTTCTTATCAGTGACCCAATTTCAGTGGTGATTTCTTGGGAGAATGCACCAACAAACCGCATCACATGCTTGGGCACGGTAACCTTCATAATCCCCATATTTGGGAACTTCTTCTGCAAAACGGTAAGACTTCTAGTTGGTCCACGCTTCCTAACCGGTGCTGCAGCTGAAAAAAAGAAATAGTTGATATTAGTGGATTAAGATAGCTAAAAATCAGCAACTCCGACAACCACATTCTTTATCATGCTTTTTTTATCAATCCCACAATTACATGTCAAAAAAACAAAAATTCCTTACCGTTTGAAGCTGTTGTGGCAGCAAGCAGTTCACCTCCATGTTCAGCTTCCATGTGCCCGCTGTCACCAACATCCAAGCCATCAGTAGTTTCAGGTGGCAGCGTCGCATCATCATCGTTATGCCGATAGAAGTGCAACCCAAAACAGTGCAAAATGTATTTCGATATACATACCAACTGTAGCAGCCACCGAGGAAAATGTGTCTGCTGGTACGCATGAATGTCTGTAGTAATTTCACTTCTGACTTGTTCTCTATGTTCACTACAAATATAGGAATACATAGTGAACTTTCAAAACCCCATACTTTGTTAAAAGCATTAACAAAAACTTCAAACGTGGAGTAAATATATTTGCGTTTTACTTACTCAATATAGGGAAGGACTTCGGTGCAATTGTTCAAAACGTACCATCGGATCTTCGTCCACTCGATCATGTCAAGCTCTTTATATTTCTTTCCGCCAAGACCATGGGCCTTATGCGAGAATGTAGAAAACGTAGACCTCTCATTAGATAAATTGACATCGTAGTTTCTTTCCGGTCTATTAAACCTTGTCTCCACATCACGAAGATACATGGAGCAAAAGAGAAGACATTCGTTTGCAATGTAAGACTCGGCAATCGATCCTTCGGGACGCGCTTTGTAACGGATATAACATTTCAGCTTGTGTAAGTACTTAAAAAGTGGAAAATTGATAATTATACATGTGTGCGCTAATGTAACGGAGGCATCTAGTTTATAACAACAGAGTCAAACTGGTCAAAGAAGTACCTTTCAAAAGGATACATCCAACGATACTGACACGGGCCCCCTAGTATTGCTTCGCGTGCGAGGTGAATGGGTAAGTGGACCATGACATCGAAAAATGAAGGGGGTAACATCTTCTCGAGGACAGACAATGTAACAGCAATGGACTTCTCAATTTGTAATAAAGATTCTTTCGTCAACGTCCTCGATGTCAACTCTCAGAAGAACAAGCACAACTGAATTATCGTAGTACAAACATCTCGGCGTAGGGTACCACGAAGTGCAATTGGAAGCAACCGCTGCATAAGGATGTGACAATCATGGCTCTTCAAGCCGGATATTTTTGTTTCGCTCATGTTATCACACCGTGAAATGTTGGAGGCATACCCATCGGGAAGCCGCACATCAATAAGGAATTGGCAAACTTTTCTCTTTTCAGCATCACTGAGCATGTAGCATGCGGGTGGCAAATACACGGATCCATCCGTGCGTACTGGATGGAGGTCTTGCATAATGCCCAAAGCCTCTAAATCCAAGCGAGTATTGTAGGTATCCTTTGTCTTTCCTTCGAGGCCCATCAGTGTTCCTAACAAACTATCACACACATTCTTTTCAATATGCATAACATCCAGGTTATGCCGCAATTGAAGAGTTCGCCAGTATGGCAAATCAAAAAATATTGAAACTTTGCGCCAATTAGTAGTTGAATCAGCATGCTTCCGTTTTCTCCGACCACAAGACAATTTACCGAAGGTGGGTTGGCTAACATTTTGAAGCTGAGCCCAAATTTCATCCCCCGTCAAAGCTTTAGGCGGTGCTCGACCCTCCCTACAACTATAACATCGGTTGTTCCGTAACCGATGGCCAGCCGGTAAGAACCGTCGATGTCCGACGTAAGCAAGCTTGTGGCCATGTTTCAAGTAGAGGAAAGAGGCATCAACATTGCATATAGGACACGCTTGTTTCCCTTTTGTAGACCAGCCCGATAGATTTCCATAAGCAGGGAAATCGTTAATAGTCCACAAAAGTGCGGCATGCATTTGAAATAGTTCATTAGTTGCTGCATCAAATGTTTGCACGCCCTCATCTCAAAGTTTTTTCAATTCTTGAACTAGTGGCTGAAGATAGACATCGATATCATTCCCCGGCGATGAAGGACCCGGGATTAGCAAAGTCAACATGAGAAAAGGGTCCTTCATACATAACCACGGGCGTAAATTATATGGGACAACAATAACGGGCCACATGCTATACGGTGTTGACATGTTATCAAACGGGTTAAAACCATCGGAAGCAAGTCCAAGCTTCACATTTCTTGGCTCACTAGCAAATATGGGGAAAGAATTGTCAAAATTCTGCCATTCTTCAGCATCGGCCGGGTGCCTAAGGGTGCCATCATCAACCCTCATTTCATGGTGCCACATCATGTCACGGGCTGTTTTCTTGGATACGTACAGCCGCTGCAACCGTGGAGTCAATGGGAAATATCTTAGTATCTTATGTGCCACTTTTTTGTTACTAAATGCACGGTCCTTATAGCGCGGTTCATGACATGTTGGGCATACATCCAAGTCCTTAAATTCATTCCAAAACAGTATGCAATCATTCCTGCATGCATCTATTTTCTCATAGTGGAGTCCTATATCGCGGATGACTTGTTTTGCCTTGTAGTATGAAGAAGGTAGACCCGACTCGGCTGGAAGGATTGTGTTTAGTAATTGCAACAGCATGTCGAAGGATTTGTTTGTCCATCCATTCGATGTCTTTAAGTGCAGCAGCTTAACTAGGACCGAAATCCTTGAAAGTTTACACCCGTTGAACATTGGAAGTGAAGCTTCATGGAACAACTTAGCGAAAGGATTTGAGTTAACTTGGCAATCAGCTTGGACTGGATTAGATGTTGATGAGTTTGACCATTCGGTGAATAAAGCCTCGTTGTTCAAGTCATTTAGCATTGCCCATGTCCCGTCCCCAAAGACATCATCTTCACCGTCGAGCGAAGCATCATCATCTACAATGTCTTTGTGGACATGGGGGCTTAAGGTCTCACCGTGATACACCCATGGATCGTATGACGTGAGCATTCCGTACACAATCAAGTGGTCGTGTACCTGATCCGGGTATAAGAAGTAGTAGTTGTTACACTAGTAGCATGGACATATGATTTTCTGCTCCTCTTCCATATTGTTTTTTGCAAAAGTAATGAACTCCTTGACTCCATTAACATATTTCGGGAGTGATCTATTACGCACTTGCATCCAACTCTTATCCATATTTACTTTCAAATAGAAGCAGTGCGACAAGGCCGTGAGTGGAACAAGCCACGGCTGTGAGTTCAGAGATTAAAGACACAAAAGTGCAAGTGTAAAAGGAATTCCAAATGAATTCGGTTGTCAACATTAAACATGTTTGCATATAACCAAAACAAATTCAGCAGCACTGAAAGATGAATGATGGAGACATAGCAAAATGTACATTGACACGTAATTAAGCAAGATGTTGTTTTTCCATGCGAATGAGGTGCTAAATAGACAAAAAAAATTTTTCATATAACCAAAACAAATTCAGCAGCATTGAAAGATAAACGATGGACACATAGCACAATGTGCATTCACACGTAAGTAAGCACTACGAATCAATCCATATGAATGAGGTGATCAAGAGACTAAATAAATTTGTGTTATGTACCTGGAAAGAAAAGCCTTACTTGGAAACTTGAATCCACAATGGTCTCGTAGAGTTGTAGCATAAAACAGATGGTCATTAGAACTTTGAAATAATTAACAAAAGAAAATGTTCGACAGATTAATTACTTGAATGTGTATTATTCATATTTTCATTTAATGAGAATAAAAATTTTCAAGTAAGAAATCAAGTTGGCAGTTCTGCCTATTAGTAGCCTTTGTCCAAAAACAAAAAATCTCATTTAATTAATTAGTAGCTAGCCAGCTTATTCATAATCCACATTTAACATAAAGCTTAATTCCTATATATATAAAGTGCTTGTCTCTATTCTCACTCCCCCAACTAGTAGTTTACATATAACAATGCATGTTCTTTACACTACACTTATCATAATATAATATTTGGAAATTTGGTACTAGATTTTCACATAATAATATAATAATTAATCAATTCTTTTTCTATGTATGCAGATCAAGATATTGTTGTTGAAAGAGCCAAAAGAGCTCTACAAAATGTTTAACAACCTATATCAAGTTTTCTTTCATTTTACTTAAAAAATTATTATCATTATTAAGCACGTTTTAGTGCTATTAGTATTATGTTAAATATCACAGCAAATTCCACTAAGCAGGTTCTGAAAATAACATCCACTAATAACAAATGAATGTATCTAACAATTTACACTTTAATTCTTTGATGACTATAGCCAGGAATCAAATCCCTCTAAAAGCACACATTTTATATCAACCTTAAATATATATACATATGTGTGTGTGTGCACTACAAGTGGCAGAAACCAATGGAAATTAAAAGAAATGCTCACGGGTTCACGCACAGGGGGGGTAGTCTAACATTAGGAAATTGGTTTTTGCAAAACAAAATGCTCTCTCATGGTGGGTAAAAAAAAAACACAAAATGAGATGCAGGGAGGGTTTAGCTCCCCCTAAACTAAATACAGCACAAATCTTAAGTGTAAAAACAAACAACCGCAGGCCTCACCAGTGGAAGTGAGCAGCGGACTGCGAACGACGGAGCTATGGTTTTTGCACGACGAAGAGCTGCCGCCTACCTCATTGCCATTTCCCCTCCAAGCCGTCACTTGGTATACACCTCTAGAACTAGTAATGGACGAATAGAACAAGGGTTTTAAATGGATCTCTTCCCATATTGAAAATAGTAGCTGCTGGTCTCAATGTCTGCATGCGACGCCGTTTCCTGCTCAAGCACTTTTAGCATTCGGTCAAATTAGTTTATGCAAAGTCAAAGAAGTAAGGCACAGTCTCACTCAAAATTACTTTACTTTATGCATTCTTTAAATGAATCCCCTTTTCACTTGAATTTTGTTATTTTGCCGGTTACCAACAATGAAACAACCATACGATTTTTAATTTTAGAGCATTTGTGACAGGGTACTAACTGTCACATAAATTGAAATAATTATTTTAATATATTTGGAAGGCAATTTGTGACGACATTTGTTATTTGCCGTCACTAAATGCAAACAAAAATTTAAAAATTTGTTCCTACCCAGTTGGATTTGTGATGGAAAAAAATTTATCACAAATAATGAAAAATGAATCCACAATTGTAAAAGAAATTGAAATTTTCGACACAGAAAATTGAATTTTATAACAGGTACATTTCCGTCATAAAGAATTCCGTCACAAAAAAGCAATTTTTTTTTAGTGGAGAATCCCACATATATTAAGACTTAGACCATGCATGTTGATACGAATGTATCCTTGTCAAAATCGTTGCGTATATGGTGGAAGTTTAATTAATAAAAAAATACTTTTTTTTATGTACTAAACGACAATTATTAAATATCTAATATCAACCAAAAAAGAAAAAAAAAAGGATAAATTCAAATTTATATATGCAATTTATGATTTATGATTTTTTTTATTATCAATAGTATATGGAAGTAATTATGATAGATAGCAAGTCTATTTAAAAAAATCAAGAATACTCGTAGTCCTCTATGCTAAAATAGGCTAGACATCAAGAAATTAAGAAGCTATTTCCCATTTACTTTTCAAACTCTTACCCGATGGACCTCAATTGTTTATCATGATCAATCTGTTCGCCGTGATTGACTTGTTTATCTGCCCAATCCGAACTATTCGTGTTCTAGAATGCAGTGCTATTGACCGGCCGGCCGGTAATTAAACTCTAATATCATGGGCTGCCAATTAGACTGATCACCGTTTTCCCCTGTTGCTAATAGTTTATATTATTAATTTTAAAAATTTAAGCGGATAAAAAATGATTCATCATATTTTTTATATTTTATCTGTTACATTTCTATTCATATATAGGTCCATTTAGGCTTTTATATGTAGATATTTAGTCCAATTTATTTTGGATTTTTTTTTTGTTTTAAAATTTATTTTTACTTTTGAATAGACTTGTTAAGATTTAAATCTCTCAACGCTAGATTTTGTGGACTTAATACCATATTAAAATATTACTGATTTTAAAAATTTAAACTGATAAAAGATAAATCATCATATTTTTTTATATTTTATCTCTAATAGTTTACGTTTGCATTATTGTTTTTCATAAAATTGTAATGGATAAATTGAGGAAAAAAAATAAAAAAATCATGCGAGTACAGTACTTACAGTTAAAGTATAAAATTATATGTGTTTACATTTTGTGATTTGTTGATCAATTTGTTATCCTGATTAATTTTTATATATATAATATATAAAATTGAAGAGAAAATAATCTAAGTCGAATGAAGACTAAAATGCCAAATGAAATTTACTCAATCTAATAAGTATTACTAATCTGGCAAGTGGCTGACACAAGAAGATATATTTTTGTTCTTTCTATGCTTTTCAAAGTACGTGGCTACTTGGAAATACATATTTATTTATTTTTTTTTTTATATAACAAGTTACGTAATTAATATGAACATCCTCGTCCAAATCCATCCAATTCTCACCCAAATAAAATTCAACACTCTATCACTATAAAATCCCCCCCGCGCTCTTCCTCAACTCATCTCAACTTTCCCATTAAAATAACAAAAAAATGGGTATTTCTAAGCTTTCCATAGCACTCGTTTACATGCTAGGTTTAGCCCTAGTCCACACTATCCATGCCCAAGACTCCCCGCAAGACTTTCTGAGTGCCCACAACTCGGCTAGGTCGGCGGTGGGTGTCGCACCCTTGGTTTGGGATGACAAGGTCGCGGCCTTCGCACAGGACTACGCCAATCAACGCAAAGGCGACTGCAAGCTGGTGCACTCCGGAGGGCCTTACGGCGAGAACATTGCATGGGGCAAACCAGACCTTTCAGGCACCAACGCTGTGAAGATGTGGGTGGATGAAAAGGCGGACTATGACTACAACTCCAACACCTGTGCTGCTGGAAAACAGTGCGGGCATTATACTCAGGTGGTTTGGCGGAACTCTGCTCGTGTAGGCTGTGCTAAGGTTAAGTGCGACAATGGAGGAGGTACCTTCATTGGCTGCAACTATGATCCTCGAGGCAACATTGTCGGGCAGCATCCTTACTAATTAGTTAAGGGAGATATATATATATATATATATATATATATGTATATTGCCCCTTATATATTTTTATGCATACCAATAAATGTTATTATTAGGATGTGATCGATTTATCTTTCATGGAATACGTAACCCACCTATAACAAAAAATTGATAGATCAAAGGCCATGCATATGTATGCATGCGTATATGCTAATGTATCTATCTTTATATTTAAAAATAAGTAATTTTTTCTTTTAGTTTATTTAGTTATGCTTTTACTGTGTGGCACTTCTGTTTAACAGCACTTCATGTAAGGATATAATTAGGCGGTTGGATTAAAATCGTATAAGTAATTTTAAAAGTTAAATAGAAAAAATTTAAACAGTTAATGCTTCAATTAAAATCATAAAGTATTTTTTGTTTTACAATATCAGAGAAAATATACCTAAAATGTATTTTTTTTCCCATTCAAAATACACTTTTTTGAAATACCCTTATAATATAAGTGTTTAGTTTATCAAGGTTAATTATAATTTAGTATCTTCAACTTTTAGAATTTCATGATTTAGGTTTTCCATTCAAAAATAAAAATTTTTAAATTTATTTCAGATGGATCGTATCTTCTATTTGGCCAAACAAATTGATAGTATTTTAATTTGCGTAACTGTTTCTTTCTTATTAATCAATTCTGCTGTAAATTTATGCACGAACCCACTATTAATTTATTTGGTAAAAATAGAGATCGGACCAATTTGTAATAAATTAAAAAATTAGAAAGCTAAATTAAATTATAAAAGTTGATGGTTAGAATCGCAAAACCCTATAAATCCAAAATACCAAAGTAGAATAATTAATCGTTTTATCAAACAAGTACTTTGAGCTTTATTTCGAAAAAAAATTAAAAAGTAAAATAAAATGAAAAGGAAACTTTAAGTTCCAAAAAAAAAAGGCACTGCCAAACCTTGACTAGTCCACATTTTATTAAGAATACTTCAATTTTTCTTTTATTCTTTTATGATAATTAATTTGTAGACTTTTTTTTTTTTTTTAAAAAAAAGAACGACATGATAATTTGATAAACTCTTTTAAGGAGGTTATATATTTGACTCAAATATTAGTTAAATATATTTGATAAATTATAATGTATTTTAATACGATTGGTTAAATATATTTGACAGGTTATCACTTAGTTTAAAAAGTATATTTAATTAAAATGTCACATAGTTTATTTTTAAAACAAAACTGAAAAATTACCACATAGTTTAAGTCAAATTAATTAAAAATATAAATTCAAAAAAATTTAAAGTTTTCAGATTAATTTTTGTAAAATCATCCAAAAAATTTTGCTAAAAGAAAAAAAATTACAAAATATTTTATAAACATTACTAAAGTGTAAATTTAGACTTGAATGATGCTTTTTATAATTACCCCACCTCAAGAGTGTAAAATGAAATATTCCCTTTTATTAAAACTCTCACGACAAAGTGGACAAGAGATTTGGAAGCATCTTATAAAACTTAATACAATCATTAAAAGATATAATTTTGATTCAGTCAACAAGTGATGTTTTTTTTATTTTTCAACAAGAAGTGATATAATTCTTAGGATGTCATATAACTATATATATTTTCACCAACATACTTCTAAATAACTTTTAATCGTCACGTAATTAAAGACTTGACCATCATTTTGCAATTGACATTCTACTCCTATATAATCTTGTTATTCATATAGTTTTTTTTTACTAAATTAAAGAGGATGAATTTAGCACCAGCTAGATTTTATATTCAAAATTTGAAATTATAATCGGTGATTATTGCCATCTGGGCTATTGTAAAAGACATTATTAATTGACTATGACTACACATGTTCTATTTTTCTGATGATCAATTACCGAATTTCTTTTCCCCCGGTCAAAAGGAAGCAGCGAGAAAGAAACGGCCAAAAGCTTTGCTACCCTCAGTGTGGAAAATTTCCATATATGACTTTTATGTTCATGTTTGATCAATACTTTTCTTATACAATTTTGAAAACGACATCACAGAGAGAGACTAATTTTCTAGATGCATAGAGCAAATTTTATAAATACCATTTTCTATTTACCAGTGTGGAAAATTTCCATATATGTGATTTATGTTCATGTTTGATCAATATTTATTTTATGCAATTTTGAAAACGACACAGAGAGAGACTAATTTTCTAGATCCATACAGCAAATTTTATAAATACCATTTCCTATTTAGTATAATTCTAAATAAGCTTTCGTAGTTCCATACATTTTAAAAACCACTTTTCTATTTTTCATAAAAAAAAATAAAAAATAAAATAAAAAAATAAAAAATTCACTTTTCTATTAATAAAAATATGTTTAAGTTAACAATATAAAAATATATTGGTGTTTTAAGGTAGATTTATGAATATAAATATATTTTTAAAGAAAATTATAATATATATTTTTTAAAAACCCTCATTATTTTTTTTTGACATTATTAAAAATCATAAATACCTTCTTCTCACACACTTTCTCTTTATTTCCCATTCCTTTCTCTCCCGCTCTCCTCTCACTCATGTACGCCAAGTAATATGTTCGTGTCAAATTTTTGTGTTCATGTCGTGTTAAATTCATCTATTAAGTCTAAATATTTTTGTTCTATTTTTTAACTTAAATTATATAATAGAGATTTAAAAAAAAAATATTAGCATACTAAATTTAACATAGTTAATAACTATGAATTTAAAATATATAAAATATTACGAATTAAAGTTATATTAAATATTTATCGTGGCTAAGAAAAGAAATATGCATTACAATTATCAAATTAAAAATATTAAAAATATTGTAAACCAAATTAAAATTCTACATTCAATATATAAGTAATAGAAAAAAAATAAAAATCTAGAACAAAATAACAATATATAAAAATATATAAAAGTTACCACTTTCCAATTAAATAAAATATAGAATTCATAGTTTTCTAAAAAAAAAAATAAATAATATAAAAAGTTAATTATAAAAAAATAATTAAATTAATATTTTTTTTATCATGACATATTGTGTTAATGTGTTCCAATCCATTTTTTATCGTATTTTATCGTGTGATACTGATATCAACTCGATCCGATATCAAAAATTTAAACCTACAAATTATCGTATCGTATAGCATTTTGTCAAATTTTTCATATCTCTTTCCTCCCTAATAAACTTATAAAGATAAAAATGTTTTAAAATTTAATTTTTTTTTTTCTCTCTCATTTCCCATCTGTTTCTCTCCCCTCTCTTTCAACTCTTATAGCAATATAAAAATAAAGTGTTATAAAATTATAGTTTCTTTTTTCGTTTCTCTCTTTCACACTCTCTCTCCTTCACCTCTTTTTTTTTTCTCAATCAGTGAAACTTAAAGAATTTTATGGAGAGAGCAGACATAATAGGTAGAAGAGAAAGAAAAAAAGAAAGAAAAATAAAGCCAAAGAAGAGTGGAATGGAAATACTATGAAATCTAGTTCTCTCTCTTTTCTTTTGTTTTCTCTATCTTCTTGACAGACCCACATCTCTGAATACAAGTTCTGACAAACTAAAAATATCAAAATGCATCGATACGAGGCAGTGTTAAAGCTGGAATAAATGCACTTCAATAATTTATAGTTTAATAAATTTGTAAATTAAACATTTAAATTTTAAATGTTATACATTAAGTTTTCAATATACATTTTATATTATATTAGATTTTAAAATTTCAAGTGTATCACATTAAACTTTTAATTTATATTAATGTTACGTTAGACTCTCAAATTTTAAATGTAACACATTAAGCCTCTAATTTACATTTTTTTATCAATTTTCAAAAATATAAATAAAAAATTATTTAATTTTCTTTTCATCTAAAACTTTTTATTTCATCCTAAATTGCTAAAAAAAAATATCATAATTTTTTTTATCGTATATATTTTTCATCATAATATTTTTTTATTCTAAATTGCTAAAAAAAATGATCATGAAAATTTATTTAATCCTATATTTTTTCATCATGATTATTTTTTTAGTTTAGGATGAATAATTTTTTTTGCAGGAATAAAAAATAATTTTTTAAATATTTTAGAAAATTGGTAAAAGAAAAGAATTTTAGAGTTATTATATTGCATTTAACAGATTCTGTTAAATTTAATTTAATTCGACTAAATTGTAATTTTTTATAAAGTAGAAAGTATTAAATGATAAAATTAATTGTAGTGCTTTTTATTTAAAAGTAAATAAAAATTCTAAAAGGTTTTAAAGTACATTAATTATTTATTGTGGCATAAAATATAAATTGAAAGATTAATGTGATATATTTGAAATTTGAAGGTCTAATATGACATAAAGTGTAAATTGAAGGCTTAATGTGATACACTTGAATATTGAAAGTCTAATGTGATATAGAATGTAAATTTGAAATTTAATGTGATACATTTGAAACTTGAAAACTTAATATAAAAATTTAGTAAACTATATAATATTAAAATGCATTTAAAAAAACGTAGTTTGAAATAAACAAATAACAATGAAAGGATAGTGTGGAAAAAGAGTGTATTTTTATGTCGAACAAAATAGAATCTTTCTCAGGCTGTGGTAGAAAATATTAATAACAAATATGAAAAACAAAAGACAAAGAGGAGAGAGAAAGGAGAGAAAAGAAAAAATAATAGACAGGAGGAGAGAGAAGACAGAGACTTTTTTTTAAGAGAGAGGACAGGATAGAGGGAGAAAGGAGAGACAGAGAGAGGAGAGAAACGGAGAAACGGAGGATAGATAGAATAGGGAGAGTAGGAGAGACTGACAAAGGGGGACTTAAAATTTTTATTATTTTTTGGATTGTTTTTTTCCTAGTTTTTTTGATTGAGAGGATAGAGAGACAAAGAGACTGGAGAAAGAGGAAGAGGAGAAAGAAGGGTCAGCCTACAGTACAACTTGTTATTTTAGTTGGACTGGTAGAACCATGCTTACATGTTGACAAGTGGCATCACAAAAGTAAAATTACCTATGTAACCGGATATAACCGGTAGTAATATTACAATATTTTAGGATTACATTACTCCATTGATAGACACGTTACCTCACGTCTGAACAATAATACCTCTTTTTGGTAATGTTACAATATTTCTGGACCAAATTACGTTATTTATGGATATGTTACAGGTTTTTTGAAAAATATTACCACCTTTCGGTATTGTTACACCGTTTATGGATGATGTTACTTTATTTGCAGATTGTTTTACTTTTTTATGGACAATATTACCTCATTTTGGATAGCATGTTGCAAAGTGCGTTACTTTATTCATGGATTAGTGTTACCTTCTTTATGGACCATGTAACCTCACTTGTGGATCGTATTACATCATTTCAGTTATGTTACAATATTTCTGGATCAAATTACATGATTTATGGAAAGGTTACAGGTTCTTTGAACAATATTACCACCTTTCGGTATTGTTACACGGTTTATGGATGATGTTACTTTATTTACAGATTGTTTTACTTTTTTATGGACAATATTACCTCGTTTTGGATAGCATGTTGCAAAGCGCGTTACTTTGTTCATGGATTAGTGTTACCTTCTTTATGGACCATGTCACCTCACTTGTGAATCGTATTACATCATTTTGGTAATGTTACAATATTTATGGACCCAATTACGTCATTTATGGACAGGTTACAGGTGCTTTGAACAATATTACCACCTTTCGGTATTGTTATACCGTTTATGGACAATGTTACTTTATTTGCAGATTATTTTACTTTGTTATGGACAATATTACTTTGTTTTGGATAGCATGTTGCAAATCGTGTTACTTTGTTCATGGATTAGTGTTACCTTTTTTATGGACCATGTCACCTCAGTTGTGGATCGTGTTACATCATTTCGGTTATGTTACAATATTTATGGACCAAATTACATGATTTATGGAAATGTTACAGGTTCTTTGAACAATATTACCACCTTTCGGTATTGTTACACGGTTTATGGATGATGTTACTTTATTTACAGATTGTTTTACTTTTTTATGGACAATATTACCTCGTTTTGGATATTACAAAATAATAATGGTGTTACCTGCTTTATGAATTAACCACATTGTCAAATCATAAATTATCCACTTACCAAACCCCAATATAAATAGTATATTGGAATGACCTTTTAAATGGTATATATTTAAAGTTTATATATTTTAAATTTTTTTTTTGTACTTGGTAGTAAATAATGTTTAATATGCCAACAACCACCTATCATTAATGAGCTAGATATGAATATTCACCAACCAATTAACTTCAATCTTCTCTTGATGCTAAAGTCATTTCCAGGAGCCTTCCAAAAGCTCCAACATTGCATCTCGGCAGCAAGTATACCCAAGGTTCAATTTTCTCTTCTTATCTTCATTTTCTTATTAGTACATATATAGCTATGAATTTTACTTACTGCATTTAGGGTTCACTAGTACATATAAACTTACTCACAAGGTAATAATATGAAGAGCTCAAAAAATGCTTGTCAATATATAGATGTTACTCCATCTCTGTTTCAATTTTCTTTTCTTGGAATTTTTGGACCAAATTTTTTTAGTTTCATATTTCTAATTATCCAATATATAGATGTTACTCCATCTCTGTTTCAATTTTTTTTTCCTGGGAATTTTTGGACCAAATTTTTTTAGTTTCATATTTCTAATTAATATGTTACTCCCTCTTTTTCTTTTGTTTTCGTTCTCCATACAAAATTATAGTTTCCTTATTACAATTTTTTCTTATTGCATTGGACAATATTCATGGATCAATATAAACATCTTTGAATATTTTTACAGTCATAGTAAATTAGCAATATTCCTAAATAATTGAACTTTAAA
>QANX01003036.1:0-22872 GCA_003254975.1 Ochetophila trinervis | reverse complement strand
GGCTCGCAAAGGCTTTAGATGTTTAGTATAACATATCCCTGTGTTAGAAAATATTATTTAGTGTCAGTTATTGATTATATGTTTATGGTGTATAATTGTAGTTATTGTGGTAAATGCTGTAACATGCAGGAGATGCATTGTAAGTCTTTTAGAATTACGAGCATCGATCTAAATGTTGATCAATGCACTGAAGATGAGTCGGTCTTCATAGATAACAAAGTTTCAACTGCTGAATTCAGAAATGGAAAAAAATATGCTTATTTGACTGATGCAGACATGCTTGGGCAGGAATTTGAGTCTCTTGAAAATGCAAATGATTTTTATGCCACATATTCAAAGATAATTGGATTTGGTGTCAGGAAAAATCAACTTAGGAGAGATAAAAATGGAAATATCAGAAAGCGTACATGGGTATGTGATAAGGAAGGCTATCGAAGAGATGAGTGGTTGCACAGAGCCATTAGACAAAAGCAATAGAGGCCATTAACAAGGGAAGGGTGTGGTGCTGCATTTTGTGTAACTAAGAACAAGATGGATGGAAAATGGGTTGTAACTAGGTTTGTGTCAGACCATTCACATGAATTGCTAGGCAGCATTGAGGTACCCTTTATCCGATCGAATCGATGCGTGCAAAAAACAAATTTGGAACAAGCTAAAGGAATGCACAACGTAGGCATTGGAACAAGTAAAATCATGGATTACATGGTGGACCAAGCTGGAGGATACGACAAAGTTGGCTTCACAAGGCAAGACTTGCAAAATACACATATGGCTGAACGCAAATGTGATATCATGGATACGGATTCAGAAACAGTAATTGCATATCTGAGGGCAAAAGTAGAGATGGATCCTGAACTATTTTGCAGGTACACAGTTGACTCAGATAATAGACTTGCAAACATATTTTGGGCCGACTCAACAAGTCGTTTTGACTACTCTTGTTTTGGTGATGTCTTGGCTTTTGATGCAACGTGCAAAACGAACGCATATGGAAAGCCATTAGTGATACTAGTCGGTGTAAACAACCATCATCGGGCAACCATTTTTGGTATGGCATTATTGGTTGATGAAACAGTTCATACGTATACATGGGTATTGAAGACATTTTTGCTTGCAATGAACAGTAAGCATCCTCATTCCGTTGTCACAGATGGAGATAAGCAATGAGAAAAGCTATTACGCATGTGTTTCCTAATTCATACCATCGGTTGTGCACATGGCATCTTGAAAGAAACGCTCAAGCTAACTTACAAGATGTTGAAGTGGTCAGGGCATTTATAGACTGTATGCTTGGTGAATATACTCCAGAAGAGTTTGAGCATCGTTGGTTACGCATGCTAGACAAGTTTAGTTTGCACAATAAGGAATGGTTAACAATGATGCACAAGACACGCGATATTTGGGCTGAAGCATTCATGAAAGGTCAATTTTTTGCTGGGATGCGAAGCACTCAACGATGTGAGAGTATGAATGCGTATTTAAATAGATATATGCAGTCCCGACAAAAGTTATACGAGTTTATGATAAGTATTGATAGGGCTATTTCAAGGATGCGAAACCAGGAAGTGAATGATGATGTTAAAAGTAAAAGTACGACTCCAGTAGCTATTACTGACCTTCATCAGTTTGAGAAACATGCTGCAAAAGTGTACACAAGGCGAATATTTAAAAAAGTTCTCATACAGATTAAGGAACAGGCAGTTCTTTTCACAACTAATTGCATAGAGTATGGAGGTATGCGTGTATACACGTTGACAAAGCATATGCATCCAGAATTAACTTGGAATGTTGTGAACTATTACAATCAACCACACATACAATGCTCATGTAATATTTTCGACAGCATCGGAATTCCTTGTAGTCATTTATTTTATGTAATGAAAGTGGAGAACATTGGAGAGATTCCTGATTCGTTGGTTCTGAACCGTTGGCGAAAAGATGCAAAGAGAGGTCGGGTTCAATGTCCTAGTGTACACGAATTTTCGGATGAAGCTGCAACATCTCTTCGATATGGCTCATTGAGTGTGGACTGTAACAAACTGTGTTTATTTGCATCCAAGACAGATGATGGATTTAAAGAGGCAAAATTGGAAGTGGCCAGACTAACTAGTCGTATGGAAGAATACAAAAACATCTATGAAGAAACAAAACTATGCATGGGAGACATAACAGGGAAAAAGAAGCATATTATAAAGGATCCATTGGTTGTGAAAAACAAATTTGGATCTGCAGGGGAAACAAGTAAGGCGGGAAAAGAACGGCGATGCAGTAAGTGTAAAATGGTTGGGCACACAAAGCGCACATGCAATACAAAACGCAGTAATGAAAAATTTGATACATCATTGCATGCCGACTCATATGGTAAATGGTGGTGGGATGGCCAAAGGTATGTCTAAAATTTCACCTTTGAAGACTATGGTGCAAAATAATTGTAACATAGAGTATATATCTGTTGGTTTCCATTGTCATATACATAAAAATATTTAATTAGGGTTTAATTCACTTATTTATAAAGAGATGTATGATTGTGTCTTATCTACAAGTTCTACAAATGCATGAAAGAAAACAATTTGTTATCACTTCTTTATTGTTCTAATTGTTTTCATGTTTATCTTCATAAGACATATCCCTAAGTTACTATTTTCGGTTAGGATGATGTTTAGTTTCCTTGTATTTTCTTGTATAATTCTAAAGTCTACTTAATTTTGTCATTGCAGCTCAAAGATTTGAAGAGTGAAAGGAGAGAGTTTTTGGCAACTTTAGAAATGTCCATACAGAAATTAACATGTAGGTCACAATTCCTATGGCCGACTCCAAGTGTTTGTGTGCTGGAAATTATATTCTAAGAAGTTAGTAGTTTGTTGGAACGTTTTGAGGAAGTTATTTTAATGTATCTTCCTTTCTACTTATGTCTCTCTTGCACTATGTTTCATGCTTGTTATATATATTATCAAAATGTATATTTTACAAACATCCCTTTAGTTATGCTTAGAGTACACAAAACAAAATATGGTGGTTATGGCCATCAAGAGGTATATTATTTTATATTTTGCACTTTATCCAGTGATATGCTTGTAGAGGCTATTACTTATCTATTGGCAGGAATGGTGTCTATGGTGGCTTGGATATTCCTCACAGTGATTAGAGGTTTGCTGGTTTTTCAAAAGATAGTAAGCAGCTAGATGCTGATGTGCACCGCAAGTATATTTAAGGTGGCTATGTTGCCTCGTTTATGAGGGTATGGATCGAGTGTCATGCTGATTTCTCTATTGTTTTTGTCAATATCCTAAGTAATTTTATATTGGTTAATCTTTATATATTGGTCATGTAGAGTTTACTTGAAGATGAACCATAAAAATATTAGTCTCACTTTAGTGAGTACATCAAAAGAGTTATTGAGGCAGATAACATTGAGGAACTGTACAAGAAAGTTCATGCTGCCATCCGTGCTGATCCCACAGCGAAGAAGTCCAATAAAAAACCACCCAAGGTGCACAATTTTATGTATTAAATGTAGTGTCTGACTTTGTACTATCCATTTTTACAATCTGTTTTTGATATTTTGTGTTTACAATATATATAAAGGCAGACTTCATAAATATATTTTTTTCATTTTGCCCACTTGTTTTTCCTTCTTTAAGTAGATAATCTTATGGTAGTTGCTTTGTTTCTTTGTTTGATAGGTTCAACATAAAGAAGCTCACATATGAAGAGAGGAAAAACAAGTTGATTGAGCGATTGATTGCCTTCAACTAAGCAGGTGAAGCTGATGACGATGATGAGGATGACGAATGAAGAATATATTGTCAAACAAGTTTTGTACAGTTGCTGCCTGCAGCTAGATTTTAAGTTTGTTTTATTTATCTTGAGAAGCAATTTGTTTTTTGCTGATTTGGAGATACAAACTAGATATGTGGTTCTAAATGTTTTAGTACATCTAAGTGTTTTTTTAGTAGCTGGCAAAGGAATGCTCTGATTCAATGGTTCCACCTCTATATATTTATATATATATATGGACGATTTTGCTAATTTTTTTTTCTTGTCAATTTCATTTTTTCATTTTTGTAATTTTTTTTGAGGAAGGATGCATAAATTTGTAATATATGTGAGGGTTTGTAGGAATGATGATGTGCATCCTTCTGGTTATTAATAGTGATGAATGGCAGAAATTTTACAAATGCCTTCAATCTTTCAATGCTTGTGTTCCCCCCCTCCCATTACCCTAATTTCAGGTATATAATCTGTTAAGTTATTGCTGGAAAATAACTAATGTTTCAAAAAAAAAAATTTCTTGCCTACAATCTTTCTTTGAGAAATACATTTTGCTTACCAGTCATTTGAAAAATAAATTACATAACAATCCTTTTTGGTTAATGTGAAAAACTATCATAATTTTCATATGTATAATTAATTGAAAGATATTACAACATAGAGGATAGTTCTTTGCAGTTTAGGTTCCTTATGTTTTCTATTGCATGCCGACTCATGAAAATCCTTGTTGAGTTTTCCCTGCTGACATGTAGCTGTAGGCCACCATGTAGTAAGTTGGTAGGTTCTTGATTACCTCCTTCAAAACTTCAGCTCCATACATCATGTTATCTGCCAGATACCCAGGGATGCTGCAGATTAAGCAGAACAATTAAGAAGTAATGTAAGTGTGCAGACATTTCATGATGTTGAGCAATTTATCAAACAAATGAATACATGCCATGCTACATGCAAATCCCACAATGAAAAAATTGTTGTATATGCAAATATGTGATGCTGAAGTTGGTGGTCAAGACAAGGTATTACAAAGTATAGTAAATTTATGGGTATAAAAGCTCAAACCTATTTAGTTTCTCCAACCTATCCACCCCAATAACCCCCAAAACCAAAGACCATATGACAGTTAGGAAATTCACAGTTTATCAAACACCTCACTTTTTGTTTATTTTTGTATAATATAAAAGACAGTTTGATTTGTTCTCACACATAAAATATTCAGCTAACTAGTTAAACAGTTGAAAAACTATCGAATAAATTTCCTAAAGTTTAACAGTGGAAGCCCTAATTGACAGTGAACACAAGCATGTACTGACTAAAATCCCAACAGCAATAGGAGGACATAGATAACATCACAGGTATGCAATAATACCAGAAGCAATAACATCACAGATAAAATGCTCATACATATTTATGTTTTGGATTATTTTATACAAGAAGCCCTTGCACTGTATTAGGACCAGAGTATAAACATTGTAATTTAAAAAATTGATTAATCAGTTTGAGAAAGAAAGGAAAAAAAAAAAACTTACATCAGAATCCACTGGCCAAGCTCCTTTGTCTCCTGTAAAAGGTAAAAAAATGCAAGAGTTAATAAACACGAACAGAATCAATAAACCATGCATAATATAAAGGTTCTCATCCTAGACTTAACACTGAAAACAATTTCCTACTAAAACCAATTAATAATAAGATAAAAAAAAAAGTTCATGAAATGCAGTTCCACCTCTGACTCTCTCTTCTTCTCTGCTTCATCAAATGCAGCCTTCCCAGCCTGGAAATTCATCAAAAGTCAATCAGATATAAAAAAAAAAAACAAAAAAAAAACTTCTATTTATAGCACCCTATAACTGAAAAAAGTTACATACATCTTTCTGCTTGGCCCATGTTTCATCCACCATCTGCTTTGCATATTCAAGGTCATCAGTGATAAAGACATTGTCAAACAGGGTTCCAGATTTCCTATTTGGAGAGGATTTCTTGTTTATAAATAGGGTCCTAGAACTGATCCCATTCTTTTATTTTCTCCCTCCTAATTTTCCAACTCCTTTCATCAGATTCTCATTTCCCTCTTCTCTTTCTCTATCCTAGTCTGATATAAATATATTTAATGAAATGGTAACTATTTGTATTGGTTATATTGTTTACAGATAATGAAGCTCAATGCTTTGTCTTGAAGATTATCTCTACTGCAAGCACAATACATATCTATAAACATATTCCCCAAAAGAATATAAGATTTACTGGATAGAATAACCTATTGTCCACAAATTTTTATTCATCGACACGACTATTTTTGCCTCTGTTTTGTTTTGTTTTTTCTTTTTCCAATGTCACCAATATCAACAAATGAAGGGACATTTATACAAGAATACGTTAATGAATTGCACTTTTTTTTTAATTTGAAGGTCATTTGTTTATAAACTGGTATGAACTTTAAAGAACAAATTAGTGCAGCATCCTTATATTGTGCACAAAATATGATACGAAGGTGAAAGAGAAGCAATTTTGAGACTCACCAATAAGGTAATGACGGTGGTACTTAGATCCAATAAAAGTCTTAGAGCTTGTTCTCGGAATGCCATCAAGTCAAGAAACAGCTGATTCAACCAAGAAATGCTACTGATCTATATGGTAAACTAAAAAGGAGCATATATTTAAAGTAATTATCTGACAATAAAAAAAATCTAAAGAGCATTTCTTAAAACAACAGAAAGTGAAACCTTTAAACAGATAAAAAATACCCCCGGTAACCAAAATCATCAGCCTAATAGGAAGTGAAGCTTCAAAAATTGAATGCAACTGAACAAAGGAATTCAATGTAGTTCTTGTTTTCTTCTATTTTTATATAGAAAACTTAAATTTTATTAAACAAAATTTGTTAGATAAAGAGAATTTAATTGTAAATTTGAATAAATGAATATTTAAAGCAAGTGTATACTCATCCCTAACTAGACTAGTAGAGAATGACAAGAAAAATATTGAAGGACAAAATATGAGGAAGATGAATAACAGGCAATCAAATGCTCGAGATGAGAATAATGCAGTGTAAAGTTAACCTGGTGGTGTATATTTTCCCTTGGGAAAAAAAGGCTTAATAGAATCTTTGGCCCTTTTTGTACTAAAATCTACATTGCATAATTAAACAAGATTATGTGATAAAAATACAAGTGCTAAACATATGATAGAAAATTTTCATCCAATACTTCTATCTGAAATCTGAAAATACCATCAATAAACATAGAAAAAATGATAGTATTAAGGTATGAGATTCCTTAACGATCATCATTACAATTTATTGACCGACTGAATATGAAATCCCTATTAAAACCACCAATTTGGGTCCAATACAGCATGAATAGACATCAAACTCGAGCTATAACAATTTTCTTAAGATCTGACTATGCCTCCTCGACCTACTGGTTTTTCAATTGTCTATTGGACAACAAAGAACTAAGAAGTGAGAAGCCACCATAAACATCAACTGTACCCACCAACAAGCCCAACCATCTTCATTGCTCATAGAACCACCGTAAACCAACTCTCATACACCCCCAGGGACACCACCACCCTCAATTTAGACAGCAAGCTAAACTAGTAGACTAATAGTAGATATGTGCACCTATAAGAAAAAATTCTTAATACCGGTAGAACTAAACCCATCTTATTATAGACATGAAAAATAGAATTATAGCTGGCATGCACTAATAGCTGTAAGTCTTTTAGTTTAATAATCCTAGCTTTAGACACTGACAAACTAATCAGTGTCCAAGACCTTCATATAGAATATGCACAAATAAAAGTCTGCATGCAAACAAAAGCACTATATGTTTACCTGAATCCATGGTTCCAAACTTTGTAAATGAAGTTCTGCATTGTCATGCAAAGCATCCAAAGCAATCTTATCAATCTGAAAAGGAGTTTACCAAGTCCAATATAATTGAACACCTTAGTAAATAACCAACATTTGAAAGGAAAAACAGTCAATTCTTACACGTTTAAGTTGTAACTTCCTAAAATGCTCTGGAAACTTCTTTGAAAGTAAGACACAAATTCTTGGATGGTTGGGGAACACACCTGCTTTCCAAAAGGCTTCTGAAAATATATGTCTAAGAGGATCCGGGTAGTCCAATATTTGATTTAACCTATACATTCTAGCCATAAGACCTTTGGCAACTTCAGTGAGTTGCACTACCCACTGCATGATCTGGATCAGTCTAAAAAAATGTCCTACCTGCAAGCACAATTCATTTTCATGTTTCATTATCAAAAAACAAAAAAAACAGAGAAATTCAAATGGGTTTCAATTACCAGCAAAAACTAAGCAATCCCAATATGTATTTTTTGTGTTGTAATTAAATGAATGAATATACATACCTTTGCAGGTTATTGAGGAGGACGACACTGCTGAAGAGACTGTAGAAAATGCATCACTCTCTGTATTTTCAAAAACGCAAGTGCTCTAACAAAAAGAAATAAAGAGGGGAAACCAGTGGTAGTTGGTTGGTGCAAAGTCAACACCAAAACCACAGTCTAAAGTCTAGCATGAACAATATAATCTGTTTGGTTTACTTTTCCTCTTCCTCAATCCAGTATGCCAAAGCATAGCATGAACAAGTAAATGATCCTGGCAAAAACCACAATTTTATTGTGGGATTGCACTTTACATTAAAAATGTATAGAAATCACATGTTCTAATTCCCATTCAGTAAAATTGATATTAGTACAAAAAACAGAGTTGCCGTCAGAAATCAAAAGAAAAGATAAACAATATGATCAACCGAAAGTAATAAACAAAAACACACACACACAAACACAATGAACAAAACGGCAAAGAATCAATACGGCTATATACAACAATAAAGCATCAAAATTCAAAAGACAATTTTCTAAACCAGAAAATGAGCATGGAAATTTTGGCTACTTCAATAAACATTTAGCCATACTGGAATGGTGTCTCATTGGGTATTATATAAAAGACAAAAATATAACAGTACCTGTACTTATGCTTGCATTTAGCAGGCATATCAAAAAACCTAAATCTAAAATATTATCAAAAGCATTGTAATTTACAATCACAAAAGAGTCAAACGGAGGTGGTCTAGATATGCTTCTTCCCTTTTTTGGATGGTCCACCTCTTGTTTTCTTGACGTACGTGTGCAAGACATTGGTTGATATGTGGTCATGATGTTTTGCAGCCGCATGCATTATGTCGTAATAATTCTGATTATTACTTTCACTCACTAGCTCCAATGCAATATTCCACCTTTCCGCAGCCGAATCAAACTAAACAACAACAGAAAGTCAATGGAATAAAGTAAATCAATCTCAAATTAAGTAAGGACAATAAATAGCTTACATGTTCATTTGGATCGTTAATCAATGAAGACTCTTCCATAAACTTCAGGACATATACTCCACTTAGAATGAACTAATTAAGATTCACCAAAAAAAAAAAAAAGGAACTAATTAATAAAGCAAAACAAAAACAAACAAAAAAAGGTGTAATACAAGAATTTTTAATAATATTATCAAAATCTTTAGAAGGAGGAGTGTGTGCAATTGTGTTTCTCTATTTTTGTAAAACAAAAAAACTTACACAGATTAAAAGCTTGATACTTTGAAGTTTGAATTATGTTATTTATTTATTTATTTTTGGTAAAAATTTGAATTATGTTATTGTTTGGACCACATATTTAGATTTTCTGAATTAATATTTTTTTATTTTTTAAAAAATATTAATTTTTTGAATATAAGTGAATCAATATTTGTCCCACATTGTTTAAAAAGTAGAATGAATTCAAGTGATACAAGTATAAGTATTTATCTTGGAAATTAAAAGAAAAGGAATTCCACATCGAAAGTATAAAGGTTTAGTAAGCCACATTCTCTTATATAAATAGAGACTTCACAAACTTTGGAAATGACTCGCGCATCCACACACACCAGAAACATAGACTACTTAGTTTATTCTCGTTAGAATTTATTTCGAGTAGTTAAGTGTTTAGTTGAAAATTTTAATTAAAAGTTATTTGATCTAAAAGGCATTTGTAACCCTTTAATTATTTTGTTATTAGTAATTAATACAATCGTTTGATTAAGTTTGATATTAATTGACGCATACTTTACTTTTTCTTTAGACTGTTATAGGTTCGAAGTGACACGCTCGCACACTTGAGACGTCTGATTGTTGTGATTTACACCAACATATCTTTTGGCACGCTCAGTGGAACAACTTTTTTCGACTGAGAAAATGGTGCAGACTCGTTCTAAGAATCAGGAATCCGACAACCATGGCGGCATTAGCAGCTGAAACGTGTTGGACGATGATGAAATTGAAAGGGAAGCTGGCAAGACTCCGGACACGACAGAGATGTCTACTCAAGATTTGATCTGCGAGCTATCCCGGAAGATGGAAGCATACTTGGAGATCCAGCATTAAACGTTGCAAGGAATCTTGGAATTGCTGTGCCAGCAAGTGCAAACAACCCAAACTGCGTCGTATGGAGCAAGGCCAACTAACGGCCAAGAGGAACAACAGATGCAGGCCTTTCGGGCCGTACCCAATGGCAACACGCCAAGGACTGAGGCACCGGCGTTTCAGGCCGGGTCCAGTGGAAACAATGTAAGGGTTATGCCTGAAAGGAAAGTCCAACCTTACATTCCCCCACCGGCAAGGAACAATGTTCCTGCCGGCGGGCATGCTGACAACTTAGGCCAAAACGTGAGGGATGATCGGGAAGAACAGACGACGCAAGCTTTCCAGGCTATACCCAACGTACATTGAGGGAGAGTGGATGTCCAGATGTACCCCAACCTTCCAGCTCGGAATCAGATTCATGGTGGGGGGCATGTGAAGCATTTTGGACAGAACTACAGGAATGGACACAATGATGCCTACGCCTATCAAGCAGACTTTCACGCCCCGACATGGAGGAATGGACCAAACTTGATGAACCACGGGTAAGGCATGGATCGGGAAGCCGTCGAGACCATCATCCAAGAGATGATGGGTCATGCATTCAGACTGACCGGACGTCCATCTTATAGGAGGCCATACCCCAACGCTTTCTACCGGATCGAATTTCTTAGGGGATTCAGGTTTCCTGACTTCACCCTATTTTTTGGCGAGGAGAGACAATCCACCGTGGAGCATATAAGCCGTTTCACTATCCAATGCGGAGAAGCAGCGGCTAATGATTTCCTAAATCTGTGACTATTTGCTAATTCTTTGACAGGTCCAGCTTTCACCTAGTACATCAACTTTCAGCCAAACTCGATCCATAGATGGCAAGAATTGGAGCAGAAGTTCCTCGAGCAGTTTTACAGGATTGAGCCGGAGATTTCCATGGCTGACTTATCGCACCTGCGACAAATGGATGGAGAATCGGTGCAATTATTTATAACCCGATTCAAGAAGGCAAGGATCAGATGTCACCTGGACATACCGGAACGGGAGTTCGTCAAGCTAGCACAAGGAGGACTGAGCTACAAGCTTCGAAAGAAGTTTGAGGGGACGAAATTTCATGACTTGTTCGAGTTGGTCTCTCGAGCCACTCGATATGAATGCATCTTGAAAGAGGAGTACAAGAGGAAGAACTTGTCCAGAGGGTCATACTACAAGGACCAGAATACTAAAATTCACGTCATGGAAGCTGACGACCAGGAAAGTGTCGAAGGAGCAGCTGAAATTAACGCGGCAGAAGTGGTGGCCACTTGTCCGAACATTTGTAAAGCTTTGGCTATATTGGCAAAGAACCATAGAGCTTCTCAACTAGTCATGGACATGAAGAAAAGCTGGGTCGAACCAGAAAACGTCTACAATTTTGACATCTCCAAGGTTGATCAGATTTTTGACTACCTACTAGCCGACAAGATAATTAAATTACCTGACGACCATATCATGCCAACAGCTGAGGAGATGAAGAAGAAGTCATACTGCAAATGACATGCTACGTGGTCGCATCAGACTATCAACTGCGTGGTCTTCATGAATGCTATCCAGGCGATGATTGACAAGGGAGCGTTAAAGTTTCCAGATAAAAGGAAAGAAATAATGGAAGTGGATAGTAATTTTTTCCCATCAGGTGAAGTGAACATGATTTTAGCCAATATTTCAGACTTGACACAACCCAGAGTTAGGGTGGATATGTGACAAACGTCATTTGGAAGAGTTTGGAAGAGATATGTCAAGCTTAGAATAGAGTATTCAGTCGAAAAGGCCGAATCTCATTCTAAAGTGCTTTGTACTCGGTGTAAGCATGAAGTCAAGGAAAGAGGGACGAGGCGTCCGACAAGGAGTGAAAACCTTAACATGTTGAAATCACCGCTGGAAAGCCACATGCAAAATTTTGTTTTCCAACGTTTGGGACCAAAGTTGCCCGATAAACAGGTGAAGCTTAACAATCAACACCATGGGGGGCAAGTTAAGCCAAAGCTCCAAGTCACTTTTTCCAGGGACTACACGAAAAAATGGGTTTGGCAAAAGATCGAGAAGCAGAAGACTTTCAAGCCACCTGCTATGGAGGTAAATCATTGGTATTGTGCAAGATATAAGCCCTATCATTTGCTTCACAAAACCCAAAAGAGGTGGATGCATTGCCAATATGCTGAAAGTTGGATAGCAGGTCGACTGGATAAGCAAAAGGATGATATCATGCCAAATAAGTTGGAGTCATGTCTCGACGACTTGGATGGAAGACATGAGATCGCAGCTTTATCTAAAAAAGTCAGCATCTTACCTGTACCTCCATGGAGGAAAAATTTCAGTTGTGCTTGAAGAACATAGAAAATTGTCTGGTGGAAGAAGATATAGTTGTTTCTTCAGCCATCAACGATCAAATTTGGAACTATGGATGAGGTGATGATTAACGCAATTGTCGTCTTGCTTTTTTTCTTTTGGATCCCAGTTTCAGCTGGCATGATAAAATTGGAATGTTGTCCAGCGAATGCAGATCAAGATGTTAGATCAGACACTGGAAGATATGATACTGGAAGGTAATGCCCTGCAAAAATAACAAGCAAATTAGAAAAGATTAGGGCAAAAAAAAATAATTTGCAATGGCGCCAGATGAAGAGCACACCTCCAGCCGCGTCTCCAGCATCCAGCCCGCGTCCAGCCGGATCAGCGCTCCAATCCAAGCCCGCTCCGCTCATCCGCATCAGCCCGCGTCTCCAGCCCAACTCCTTGTCAGCCTGCTCCTCCTGCCGGTCCAAGCGAGTCCAGCCTGCCAGCATCAAGCCCATGCGCCCAATTTGCATTGGCCCATGCCTGAAGCCTGCGTCAACTCCCTGCATATCAACAGCCCAGCTCCCTGAGCATCTCCAGTTCCGCGCGCCCGAGTCCAGCCTGCCAACATCAAGCATAGCTCCAGCGTTCAGCCCGTGTGCCAAGGTTGAGTCCAGAAGCCAAGCCCAGCAGTTTCTCCAGCCCGCCTGTCCAAGTCCACCCGCAGATCCGTATTCAGGCCCATCCACCGCTTCCAGCCCATGCCTGCACGTCCCAGCTCCAAGCCCTGCTCGCGTCAAATCCAGCTGCCCAGCCCGCATCCAAGCCCAGTTGGCGTCATGTGCATGTCCAAGCCTGCGCCTGTGTGTGTCTAATTCTGTTTCCCGTGAAGAATTTTCCCTACCACGCCTCCATCATCTCCAGTGCACGGCTCCTTCATCACTGGCCTGCCAGAGTTATTTATTTATTTATTTTCTTCGCCGTTTGCCTCGTCGATGGACTAGCTCTCGCAGCGCTCGCCGACTCTTCCTTTGATGAAGGCCGAGACTCTGCTTTCTTTCCGTAGCCGTCGCCGACCCCATCGACGTTTTTTCGGAACCGTGTCTGTGTTTTTCTTCGCCGATAATTCCACCGGTGTATGCTCCCTCTCCGTCATCGGATTTTCTTTGACTGAGTCTCCGTGTTTGTGGGCATTGTTTTTGTCAGAAATTCCCGCGTCTCTGCGACTCCAGAAATACCGGAGCCTCCGCCGTATACATATATATATATAAACATACATTTATAAAAAAAAAAAACTACCAAAGCATATGTATATATTTGAGTAAGTTTGGTTTGATCACTTACCAGTGGACGGTTGGAACAAGTTTTAGAGTATAGCTGGCTTGGAGATCATTGCAAGGGAGATATATGTGCCGTTTTGACAGTAGCAGAGAGTTTTTGATGAGGTTTGAAGAATTTTAATTTTCTGTTTTGCGGCTAAGTTGAAGGAAGGCAACTTTAATACCAAAATTGGGGCAGCTTGATTTGGCATGTTTAGTGCTACAGGGTAATCTGTAATTTTTCTTTTTTTTGGCATGTAGCAGTGCGTGAAGTTGCCAGAATTGGAACTTTGAACATAGAGGTTTAATTTTTGTTAGAAATTTAGCAAAAGGGACATAATTAAAAGTTTGCCAATTTAGAGCTGCTTATTATTGGAAAAATACATATCACTAAATATTTGTTGGTATGGGTAATTTTAATGATAAATTATATTTACGACACGAAGAATCAATATTTTTTTATAATTTTTATCACAAAATTACAAAATAAAAGGATAATGTTTGGATCATATATTTGAATTTTCTGAATTAATATTTATTTATTTATTTAAAATATTAATTTTTTAGATTTAAGTGAGTCAATATTTGTCCCACATTATTTAAAAAGGAGAATAGATTCAAGTGATACAAGTATAAGTATTTATTTTGAAAATTGAAAGAAGAGGAATCCCACATCGAAAGGGTTTAGTGAGCCACATTTTCCTATATAAATAGAGGGCTTCACAAACTTTGAGAAGGACTCGCACATCCACACAAACCAGAAACATAGACTACTTAGTTTATTTTTGTTAGAATTTATTTCAAGTAGTCAAGTGTTTAGTTGAAAATTTTAATTAAAAATCTTTTGATCTGAAAAGCATTTGTAACCTTTTAATTATTTTGTTCTCAATAATTAATACAATCGATTGATTAAGTTTGCCAACAGTTATTATATATATATATATATATATGTTTTTGACTGTTTCTTTTGTTTATTTTCATTATTATTTTTGAAAATTGGTACATTCAGTTAATGTATGATGTTAACTTAAAGGAAAACGATAAATGAGTGTCACAATCGAAGTGGACAAACGTATTTTGACACAAACCAGAAAAAATAATAATATTAATAATAATAATTTTGACAAATTTGTCATAATGTCTCTTAAATGTGGTGTAGCTGCACATTACATCAGCAGCTACAAAATAAGTCTTTGTTTAAGCTCAAGGGAAAGAAGCCTCAGACAGACTCTGTGTATTCTTGTTCCTCAAACAATCCAAACAACCCAATCATCAATGTCGGAAGCTACACAGAGGTTCTATCTTCTTGTTACTCCATTTGGCCCATAAAGTTTTGTTTAACATCTCAATCACACACCATTTAGCCATATCTATAACACCCATCTTTTTCATTCCCTCTGTTTGATTTCTTGCCTTTTCTGTTTTTGATTTGTTACTCTTTTTGTCTGTCAGGTATGCAGTTGTAACTGGAGCAAATAAGGGGATTGGATTGGAAACTGTGAAGCAGTTGGCCTCCAATGGAATCACTGTGGTGTTAACAGCAAGAGATGAAAAGAGGGGTCTTGAAGCTGTTGAGAAGTTGAAGGAGTTTAAGCTTTCTGGCAAAGTGTTTTTTCATCAGCTTGATGTGGCTGACCCTGCTAGTATTGCTTCTTTGGCAGATTTCATCAAGACCCACTTTGGGAAACTTGATATCTTGGTATATATATGAATTTTTTTTTTTCTTTTTTTTTCATTGGACTTTTCTGTTTCTTGGATTTTATCTGTTCTTTGCACTCTCTCAGTACAGTTAATATCTATGAAAAAGAGTTAAAAAAATAATATATGTGAAATTCTAGGATTTGGATTTCTGATATGGTTTTAGTGACGAAATTGAAACTTATCACTATTCATAATCTATTTAGCCACGAAAATGTCACTAAAAAAAATTCTGAATGATAGAAAGAAGCTCTCTCTCTCTCTCTCTCTCTCTCTCTCTATCTATCTATCTATCTATCTATCTATCTATATATATATAAATAGATTTAATTGTTTTGACATTTGTAAATAAACCCAAAATACAGTTTGTCCCTTTAAGTTTTCTTTTGGTAATCATAGTCAGTTAGTGGGTATGTAAAGGCTCTACCAAAAAAAAAAAGAAAAAAAGTGGGTATGTAAAGGTCACTCGTTCAATTGTGCAACATTATGGTTTAAAAGTTAAATCTTAGGGCTATCATTTCTATATTAGGTTTTCAACTTCAGAACCCAACGAATCTGATAAATATTAAAAAAAGATAGCATCTTTTGGAACTTTGGAAACTGTGGGCTTGCTCTTTTACATGTTGTTCATGTCAGAGAATTACTATCATTCAGTGAATAGTTCTGAAATGATTGAAAGTTCCAAGCAAGAGGGTGCACTGAACTTGTTTAATTGACCTTATTTAGTTTCTGTCCAGCAATAGTGCAACAAATGCAACTATGGTTCTCTTTAGGAATCGTTTGTTGCAATAGAGTGTATTATATCGGACTAGACTAAGTTAAGTCTTGTACAATCAAATTAGATTATACATAAAAATATAAAATAGTCAAGTCCAGTATAGTCTAATCCTATTATTGACATATTATGGTTAGACAGAGAGAGAAAATCTTGTGAGTTTCTGTGTTTTGTTCATATGATAAAACAAAATGATGAAATGCTGTTGGAACTCTGAACAGGTGAACAATGCAGGGGTTAGTGGAGTGGAAGTAGATGCTGATGCATTTTTATCATTGCAGCCGAAAGCAGATGCTAGAGTAAGTTTTTGACGAGTGATTTATATGTTAAACTTGTAATCAACATAATGTTTTTGTTGTTTGCTTTTAGTTTAGTTGAGAATCAATACTATTCATATCAAGAGCAGTAAACTTGAAGGCTGCAAATTGAATGCAAATGTTCTGAATTTTTCTGTTCAGTTCTGTTCTGTTCTTTTTTTTCCCCCTTTGTTTTTTTGGGCCAAGAGAATGGTCACTTGGAAATTGAATACCATGCTAGGCATTGCAGGGTTTTGAAGTTATAACTAACAGGGCTCTCTGTTATATGATATTCACTTTCAAAATGGATTGAAACTCCCAAAAAAACTGGTTTAAGTTTAATAACTGTTTCATTGGAGTACAAGCATCTATTTCAGGGTTTTGGATAAGAAAATTGAAAGGCTATTGATAGTTTATCAAAAAATTGCTCTTCTTGCTGTCAAGGAAGCTGATTGGAGAAAAACAATGACTCAAACTCATGAGTTAGCAGAAGAATGCTTGCAAATAAACTATTATGGTGCTAAAAGGACAGCTGAAGCACTTATTCCTCTTCTCCAGCTTTCTGATTCTCCAAGAATTGTTAATGTGTCCTCTTCCATGGGGAAGTTAGAGGTATTGAAGTTACTATCTAGCCTTCCTTTAGAAATAAATTTTTAGTATCCCATCAAACTATGCATGCTTGGAAACCAAGTTACTGATTTGGATCAGATTTGAACCTCAAAAATATATTTAGATTTTTAGCTCTGATACAAAGTTGAATTGTAAGTCTATTGTTTCTTTTATACATTTTTCTAACGCCTCTCTCATGCGTGTTATGTTTGATCAGTACATAAAAAATGAGAAGGTAAAAGGAGTTTTTAGTGATGCTGAAAGCCTCACAGATGAGAGAATCCATGAGGTTTTGAAAGAATTTATAAAGGATTTCAAGGAGGGTTCACTAGAAAGCAAAAACTGGCCAACTTTTATGTCTGCTTATAAACTCTCAAAAGCAGCCATGAATGGCTACACGAGGATTCTGGCAAAAAAGTATCCCAACTTCCGAATCAACTGTGTCTCTCCAGGCTATGTTAAGACTGACATAAACTTCAATTCTGGAAACTTGTCTGTGGAAGAAGGGGCTGCGAGTCCTGTGAAGTTGGCCTTGCTGCTAAATGATGGCCCTTCTGGCCTCTTCTTTTTTCGATCAGAAGTAGCACCGTTTTGATTTTTGGAGTCCATTTGTTTTGAGACATTTATGTTGTTTGTGGGCAGGACTTTCTCATGAATTCTATGGTGGTGTTGTTTTAGGCACTATTCTGAATTCTCTTATGTAATAATACCATTTAAAAAACTTTTATGTCTGATGTCATGATTTAAGAATATATATATAGTTTTTTTATAATCAGTATACTGTGATAAATTACTATTAGAATCGTTAATAAAAATCTATTTTAGTGATAAATTTAAAATTTAAAGTCTGTTTTATCTATACTATTTTGTGAATATGGCAACATGGTCCACTTTTTGGTAGGAAAAATCGTCTGATCGTATGCAATTATATGTAATTGCGGTTCGATTATATATAACTGTATGGATCAGATGGTGATAATTACTTATCGTCCACTTTTTGGTGGACAATATCGTTCACACTAGCATTTTTTATAAAATATATAATAATTCTTTGTCAGAAATTTACTGTTCAATGCATATCTTAAAAAAATAAGATTGTAAAATATTTTTTACATGTGCATCCTTTTAATTATACATGTTATTCGATAATTCATGAAATTTAATATCTCATAAAAAAATTATATATATATAATTTGAGAAAGCAATATTCATGGATTTTTTTATAATTTGATAAAACTACTTAGAGGTTATACTTTGATGGAATTGAAATTGAAATGATCATCCAAGATTAATGTGTTTGATCATCATCAATGAAAAAAGAGAAAAAAAAAATGATCATCCAAGATTAATGGTTATCTTTCTAACCATTATTTATATTTGGGCTAAGCTTTGTTTTCCATAGAACATTGGTAAAAGCATCTCTAATGCATTCTTTAAAAGTATCAATTTTTTTATTTTAAAGAGTAATTTTTAATTTGACAATTCCAATGGGTTCTTCAAATGAAAAATTAAAATACATATTGAGATTTGACTTTTCAAATATAGAGAGCCAAATCCAGTCTTCATATAAAAAATTTAATGTACATATTTATTGTATTTACAATTTTCAAAGAACATTTAATAATTTTATTTAACAAAATATTTTAATTTATTATATTTGTTTTTATAATATTTAAAAAAGAGAGACAAGTAAATTAATTATTTATTAAAAAATAAAAAATAAAGAGTAGTGATAAAGAGTATGGTTGATGTTGGATAAAATATTTCATTATCTATGTTATTAAAATTTTAAATATGCTCTTTTATTTAAAAAATTATATCATTACAAAAAAAAAAGAAAATTATAGAAGAAATTTTTTTTTTTTTTATAGTTTTTATATGAAGTATTTTTATTGTCGGCAAATTTGTATATTGGATTTTAACTATTAAATTAGCTGGCCAAAATTTACATATAGATTTAATTTAATAAATATAAAAAAAATTAAAAAGAAATTAGCAATAAGTTTTCTGAATAGTACCATAACCGAAAAGGTCAAAATGAAATTTTATTTATTTATATATTTTACTTATTATTAATTTGTCAACTAATTAAAATATTACCAAAGCATGAATTATAATTATAATAAAACTGAAAAGTCTAAATCAAATTTGTTCTTAAAAAATCTAATCAATATACATAAATAATAAATTGGTATCTAAAATTTAGCAAATAACTTCTTAAATGAACTAGTTTTTTGGATACAAGAATTATTTAATATCATCAATAATTTTATGTTGTGTCAATTATCATTTTTCAAATGAGGAAATTCAGTCAGCAAATGCTGTTCACTTAATGGAAAACGATAAGAAAATAAATAAATAAATAAAGAAGCGGTTAACTGCACATTACATCATCGGCTAAAAATAACAAATATAAAAAATAAATTCTTCTTTTGGTTAAGCCAAGTAAAAGAAACCTCGAACTCTTTCTCCATTCTTGTTCCTAAAACAATCCAAACAAGAGCAACCCAATCATCAATGTCGGAAGCTACACAAAGGTTGTTCTTTTTTGCTACTCCAATGGTCTACAACATCCATCTTTCGTTTCCCCGTTTGATTTCTTCCTTTTTGTTTTTAATTTATAATTATTTTTGTCAGGTATGCAGTTGTAACAGGGGCAAATAAGGGGATTGGGTTGGAAACTGTGAAGCAGTTGGCCTCCAATGGAATCACTGTAGTGTTGACAGCAAGAGATGAAAAGAGGGGTCTTGAAGCTGTTAAGAAGTTGAAAGAGTTTGAACTTTCTGGTCAAGTTCTTTTTCATCAGCTTGATGTTGCTGACCTTGCCAGTATTGCTTCTTTGGCAGATTTCATCAAGACCCAGTTTGGGAAACTTGATATCTTGGTATTATATTTTTGGGCCTTTGTTTTTTTTTGGGCACTTCTATTGAGCTTTTCTGTATCTTGGATTTTATCTCTTCTACTCACTCTCTCAGTACAGATAATATGTATGAAAAAGAAAAAAATTGCAGATTTAATTGGTTTGTAATATGCAAACAAACCCAAAAAAATCCAGTTTTTCCCTTTAAGGTCAATTTTTTTTCTTTTGTTAATTTAGTCAATTATTGGGCATGTAAATGCTAGTTTGTTCAAATTATGCAACGTTCTGGTTTGAAAGTTTAATCTTAGGGCTATCATTTCTTCCTATGTAATAAAATCCCACTAAATTCAACCTCAAAACACCTAAGAATCTGATACAATAATGATAGGATCTTTGGAGTTTTGAAAATGTAGGTTTGCTCTTTGACATGCTATTCATGCCACCTTTGTTTTTTTTTTCTTTTTCTTTTTTTGTCTTTTTAATTGTCAAGCAACAGTGCTAGAAATGCAAAAATATTTTGAATCATAACTGTGGTTTTTTCTGTCTCTTATAGCCATATGTTTACTTAAACTACACTTAATTTGGTAATACAGGGAGAAAAGATCTTCTACTGTCTACTGTTTGCGTTTTTATGTTTGTTAATATGATGAAATATTGTTGGAATTCTGAACAGGTGAACAATGCAGGGGTTGGTGGAGTGAAAGTAGATGTTTCATCGTCGTTGAAAGCAGATGCTGGAGTAAGTTTTTGACGAATGATTTATACATTAAACTTGTGATTAACATCATATTTTTGTTATTTGCTTTTGGTTTAACTTGGAACCATAATTTATATGATTCATGTTAAGAGCAAGCACCTTGAAGGCTGCAAATTAAGTGTCAATGTGCTGTATTTTGGCCAAGAGAATGGTCTCTTAGGAATTTAATAACACGCTAGGCATGGCAGGTTTTGGGGTCTAACTAATAGGCCTGTTCCATGGACAAGGGAATTTCACAATCATGTTTGATTAATCATTGAAGCTATTAATTAAGGATAAGCATCTATTCACAGTTGGATATGAAAACTGAAAGGCTATACTTATGTCCAGGAAGGTCATTGGAGTAGAACAATGGCTCAAACTTATGAGGCAGTGGAAGAATGCTTGCAAATAAACTATTATGGTGCTAAAAGGACAACTGAAGCACTTATTCCTCTGCTTCGGTTTTCTGATTCTCCAAGAATTGTTAATGTCTCCTCTTCCTTTGGGCAGTTACAGGTATGGAAGTTGCTTAGCCATCCTTTAGACATAAATTATAAGTTTGCCACAAACCTAATTATGCTTGAATCAAGTTACTGTTTTGGATCGTATTCGAACCTTGAACCTTGAGTTGGGAAGAAAGCAGATGATCTAAGTTACAGAACACAAATTTTTTTATTTCCAGTCCTCTCATTGATTAACCAATTTGAGTATTAGCGAACTACTAGTAACTTTTGTTTAAACAACACTTTGCTCCCTGAACTAACCTATCGCATATCTTGCTCTTTGCCTTTCAAAATCTAGAAACTGCTGTATTACCCCATGAACCATTGTTTCTTTGTCACATTAGTTCAACTATGCAATTCTGTCTTATGAACTTCGCAAAATTGGTCATACAAACTACCTAGTAATGAAATAAAATAGAATAATAAGGTTCTAGATAGTACTGTATCATGTTTGTACAATTAGTTCGAAAGGGGCAATGTGAGCGTTTTTGTAGTTCTGGGTCGCACAATGCGTACAAGTGTATGGATATTTAACCTAATTTTTATGTTAACTTAATAGAAAAGCACTAATCCTCTAGAAAATCAAAGATACATTTGGAATACAAGTAGTTGGAGCTGATTAATTTTCTTCTCATGTTCATTGTTCGAGCAGCACATAAAAAATGATTGGTTGAAAGGAGTTTTTAGTGATGCTGAGAACCTAACAGAGGAGAGAATCGATGAGGTTTTGAGAGAGTTTCTTAAAGATTTCAAGGAAGGTTCACTAGAAAGCAAAAACTGGCCAACTTTTATGTCTGCCTATACACTCTCGAAAGCAGCCATGAATGCCTATACAAGGATTCTAGCCAACAAGTATCCTAACTTCCTAATCAACTGTGTCTGCCCTGGTTATGTTAAGACCGACCTGAACTTCAATTCCGGAATCTTGCCTGTTGAAGATGGTGCTGCAAGTCCTGTAAAGTTAGCTTTGCTGCCAAATGATGGCCCTTCTGGACTCTTCTTTATCCAGTCAAAAGTGTCATCATTTTGAAATTTCGGAATCCATTCTTGAGACATTTTTTTCCCGAATTTCCCGATGATGTTGTTTTAGGTAGTATTCTGATTTCTCTATTTAAAATGAGCATGTAAATTCAGAACAGGTTGTTTTAGACAATTTCAAGAGAAGGCATCTATTTTCTGACCAATATTTGAACAAAACAGCATAATTGGAAGCCATGGAAAAAGGTATGGACTAGCATATGTTATTGAAATAAACGGTCATGATGTTAGGATATTAGGGCAAATATTCCTATTAGATTGAAATTTTATTTATTTAGTTATTTGTATAATATCCAATTAAACTAAAAATCTCAAATTTAAAATCTCAAATTGGGCGGAAGAAAAATATTATTTATAATAACTAAAAAAATGTTAAATCAAATAAAATTCTAAAATATTAAATTCCAAAATATTACCACCACAATGCTAAAATGTAAATTTTCAACTTTTCCGAAAACAAAATAATCTCCTTCTTTATATGAAGCATGGTATGCAATAAAAATCTTGTTCTGGTCAAGTGATTATTATCTATTTATGAAAA
>QANX01003031.1:0-25251 GCA_003254975.1 Ochetophila trinervis | reverse complement strand
TTTTTTTTAAAAAAAAAATTCAAGAAAAAAATAAATAAAAATATCTTTGTTCGGAAGCTTATGGAGCTAAACATGTATATTTTATAGTAAATTCATATATATATATATATATATATGTATAATATTTTTAGAGAGATTTGTTATAAAACATTCTTGTTGGGCTCCATAAGCACCCCAACAAAGACATATATTTTTTTCTTGATTTTTTTTCAAAAAAAAATTTAGCTTTTGATTTTATAACATTTAAAGCTATTGGGTTAAAAAAAAAAACCAAAAAAAAAATTGTTATACAAAACACAACAATCGGGTATGTTTTGGTGTATTAGTCATATTTTTTTAGTTATTTTTTGATAGATTTTTAAAATTTATAGCATTTAGAAGTATTTGGTAAAAAAAAAAACTAAAAAAAAATCAAGAAAAAGAAAAAACACATATGTTGGATTTTATAACAAAACTCTATTTTTAGATATAAATTTTCGTCTTTTAATTTGTAATTAAAAAAAAATATGCATATATATATCCATGTCTTTAATTAAGTTTGGTAAAAAAAATACATTTTTGTATTAATTGAAAAAATCAGTTAATAGAGAGTGTAATTGCAAACTATGCAAGGCAAATTCAATGTCAGTGCGCCAGTGTGAGTCTCATGAAGGATATTATTGTATTTTACTTCGCCACATTGGAAAATTAGTATATCTCATGGACAGAAAAACAAACGAAATAGAAAGAGATGTAATTTAAGCAAACTTCAGATATTTAAATATCATTTAGAAAAATCTTAGGGAAGTGGGATGTAATATACCCTATATTAAATATATAATATTTAAGTAAATAAATATTTTTAATTATTTTATTTATTTTATTTTAATTGATGAAAGAAATTAATAATGCAACTTTTAATAAATATGTAATTTAGTAATATATAATATTTTTTGGGTCCAAAAGTCCATACATATATTATATATAATATTTAAGTAAATTAATATATTTAATTATTTTATTTTTAATTGATGAAAGAAAATTAATAATACAATTTTAAATAAATATATAATTTAGTAATAAAAATTATAAATTAAAATTTATTAATGGTAACTTTCATATTTTAATCTTATAATTTAAAAGTGTTGTTACGACATGTTAATTTATACGTTTAGGTGAACAAATCAATTGATGTCATGTGAGTTGTTTTAAAATAATAATAATAATAATAATTTATTTGGGCTTCTAATAAGGTATGGCTGATGTATTTGCATGGGTTTTGACAAACTCAATTATATTTTTATTTGGCCTAGTTTTTTACGAACTCATTTGTGTGGGCATGATAGACGTAAAATTTAGTGAGATATATATATATATATATATATATATATATGTTTGATTATATATATTTATTTAAATTTATTCATAGTTCACAGTAAATCACAATCTATTTTGTATTTGTTAAATTACCTCAGATTGGAAGGCTATATATTATATATTAACTACTATTTTATTTTGAAAGTCAGTTTTATTATTAGTACAATATAATTTCAGTTTTTTTTTTTATTGATTGTAACTTCTAAAGTTTTTGGCAATTTAACAAAAAATCTATGAGCATTTTGCCCTGCCTCGGGCTCTAAAAAGAGCCTTGTGCCCTTGCTCGGGCTCCAAAATTGAGCATTGCGCCACGACTCAGGAACAAAAAGAGAACAGAGAAAGAGATGATCAACACATAAAGCTACCCACAGCACTAATAGGCCTCAAGAGCTCAATGATTCTCTTCCGAGACCTAAATTAAGTACTCATGAAGAAGACAAGTATATGTCTAATATTTTATTGTTTATATTTTTAAATGCATGGTCATGCTAGACAAAATATAGAGACTTGCGCAAATGCAGTCACGTATCATTTTTCAAGTAGTTCACATGTGCACATTTATGTATGAATATTCAACATAAATATAATATAGTATTGCAACTATATATTTGTAGGAAGACTTTATGCAGGTTCTAGCATACTAATCTTCTACAACAATGAAGCTACTCTTAACTTCAAAAGCTATTGTTCACGGTCGGATTGACGACTCAGATAACAATTTTGCCTACTCAAGGGCTTGATTAACCACTTTAGGAATCTCCGTCTCACTTTATGGAATTTAATAGGAAATTTATGATCCTAACAATAAGGTTTACTTTGGAAAATTGTGCCCCCACTTCAAGGGCTCTAATAGAAAATTTTCGACCCTAAGAATCGGGTCCAGTTTTCAAATTTTTGCCCTACTGCATGGGTTCTAATAGAAAATTTTAGACCCAAGCAATCGGGTCTAATCATAGTTTAGCCAAAACTTTAAAAGGTTCGAACACGATACATCCCAAACCATCAAGAATAAATATTTTTTTTAACCTCCGCTCAATGCATGGGGCTAGGTCAAAATCCAAACAATTGGATACTATCGTGATTTAGCCGAAGCAAGTTCATATACGATTTTTCTTAAACTATCAGGAATACTTTGTTTGACCCGACTCTTCAGGTCTAACATCCCTAATTATCGAGAATAATTTTTCCAATCCTAAACCATTGGGTCCAAATTATATCCAAACTATCGGGATTAAAGCTTTTAACGTCAATGAAGCATTCATAAATAATTTCTATGCCTCAGCAACAAATTTTTTACTTTCCAATTTGTTCACACAACTTGGAAAGTGGAGAGCTAATTGTGTGGGTAAAATAATTAATGCACAAACATAAGAAGGTTAGGGTTTCCATATATAAACCTGCTTATGCCTCTCTTTAGAGGGAGAATGTAGGAGATATCATAAGACTCTTTTTTATATATTTTCTCAAATTTCTTTCTTTTTGGAGAAAAAAGCTTACTTAATCGTCGGAGCACCTTTGCTGGTACCACACTGGTGTAGGCTAAGGCCTCCTGACGATGTTTTTTATTTTGCAGATCGATAGATTCGAGACAACAGATGCACGATTGACCGTATGATGAAAAATTATGCATCAACAATCGTTTTGAATATTCCAAATGGACTACAGATAATAACTCACCACTAAGAGCTTCCAAACAAGATAAGAAACATCCCTCAAACTTAAAATCATCCTAACCATCGCTACAGAGGACGAGGAGCACAACGTTTCCAACCGAACAGACAATCTACTAGCAAAAGCCAAAGCACTAGAAACATGACATTTGGTAAAAAGATTAGATGAACTATCGTCCTCTAGACCACATAAGACACAGAGAGCATCCCGACCACCCATCTTCTAAACCAAAGTTTTGTTTAGAGGCAAAACATTTGTTGCAAGTCTCCAAAGAAACATCTTCATTCTCCTATGTTACTTGGAATTCCAAATCTATCTTTAGACATTCTCCACCACTTGCAATGGTATTCTCCTTTAAATCATCTCAAAACAGCTACTAACCGAGAAAAGGTCATTCGAGCTACCCAACCAAATAATTTATCTTCACAGTTCACATGTGGGAACTCGACATTCGAAATTAGAGCAACCGTGTCAAAAAATGAACAAATTGTGTATCACATCAACAATCAACCTCTTCAACCCATCTTCCAGTAACCTGGACTCTTCGTATTAACTTGGTCAAGGCTGAAGTAGCAAAAATAAAATAAATATTATCAAAATAATTGTCTAGTTTTAAAAGATTTATCTTTTACTAAAAATTTTTTTACCAAAAAATCAATATGACTCAGTGTTATCAACATTATCAAAAGAATATAATTTTATTTTAAAAGATAAATAGATAAATATATCATTATCAATTATTTATTATTTTTTTAAATAGTTTCACATCATCAATTTTTTTTTAAAAAAAAAATATGCAATAACAACACAAAAGAAGCTGAAAACAAAGCATCCCCACCACCCTTTTGTTTTTTAATTATTTATTTTAAAACACTGATGCAGCCCTACTTCTATTATTTTTTGACATTACATTGGTTGGAGAAGCTGTGGAGTCATTTTGTCCATGGCCTAGATTTTTAGTCATTTTACCTGAAGAAGAGGTAAATATTTATGTTTTATTTATTCCTAATAATTAAGTTATTAATAATTGTTATTTATAATGTTGTTTTGAAATTTATATATTTGACCAGGTGGATATATCAGTACGAGCATCAAAAGGCAAGGCAGTAGCTCATTCAGACTCGAATAGTACTCCCCATTTGCGTCATTCACGGGCATCTCCACCTACCAATGAAAGTCAGCATCAATTAATCACCTCTGACCTGCCACCGAAGTTGAGATTAATGAAGATGGTAGCTGCCACTGTCTTCAACCAACAAGGAATCACGCAGCTTTAATTCAACCTGAGGAGGGATATGATAGGCAATTCTCATCCTGGAGTGCTGACATAAGTATATCAACCAATTTTGTCAGATGCAGAACTTGGATGTTGATTGCGTCTTATTCTATATGAAGTAATGCATATTAATATTTGAATTTATAATTAATTTATTTTTTATTTAAAATTTTCTTAAATTGTATTGTATTTGACATGATATTTTTTTGCAAGAAGCTGTATCGACATATGATCCGCATTAGAAAGATTTTGTCATATGCTTTTATTGATCCACGTGTGGTGCAGAATGTTGGACCTGAAATGTTGGCATCCCAAGCTGAGCAATTGGTCAGACAGTGGAAAGATCAGTCCGACTTCAATAGGATATGGTTAATTCCATATCATTGTCGGTACAATTTAATTATATGCGAAATTATTACTTTCTTAAATATATATATATAGTATATTATATATTTTTAATATTGACGTTTATTTCAGTGCTCATTGGACGCTTGGTGTCGTGGATCACCTAGGGTATATTTGGTTTTTTTATTCCGCCAACACCAAAGCTAATATTGATTTCAAGCGATTAATAAGCAAGTAAGTTAATTTAAAAAATTAGTAAGTTAATTTTAATGATTAAATTTATTTTTAATAATTTTTTATTTATAAAATGATATATATATATATATAGAGCTTGGACATTATGGAATGAGCCAAAGAGGCAAAGGTCGAAGAATAAATTAATTAGTTGACGAGGCGGAAATGTAAAATTTATGAATTATTTATTTCATTAATGTTAAAGTATTAGAAATTATGTATATTAATATTTTAAATTCTTTTTTTGTAGGCACCATTGCAACCGACAAGTCATGAGTGTGCATCTTATGTATGCATGATGATGAGGGATATAATAAATGTCGATTCATCAGTACCACAGTCTCAGTTACATAATACTGTTAGTATAATTTTAACGTAATTGTAAATTTATATATAATATTATGTTTACTAATGCATTAATACTATTTGTTTGATTTTTATGTACAGTTTAAAAATTGTGTTTGGGTACAATACTTTGTGGATGAATTTAGAAAGGATTGTGCTAAATATTTTACTGAAGAAGTTTCGAACCCTTCAAATTTGTTATCATTGTTTGATTAGTTCAATTAAATTATTAATTATGTATAAAAAATTTGTAATTGTTAATGTTATTGTGTAATTAGTATTGTATAATTTGTAATTTTATTTTAATTAGAAATGTTTATACTTTTGTATAATTTAATATAATCAATTTATTATTACTGTTTTTTATATTAATTATTATTTTATTAATTAAAAATATAATATTTTATTAAAATATTTATATTAAATAAATATATTTAAATATATAAAAGCCGAAATATATATATTTTTATATACATAAATATATAATATAGACGACGGGCTGCAAATTTGCCACTCGCCCAGTTGCATTATCGACGACAGTCCATACAATGAATCGTTGTCTATATATTTGCCGCGTGGTGGTCACGTGGCTTCGGCTTTGTTTTAAACGACGATGTAGTCCGTCGTAATAATGTTTTAGACGTCGGTTTGAACCGTTGTCGATGTTTTATGACTATCGATGACACTTCATTAAACAACGGGTCGTGTAANTTTTATGTTTGTCGTGTAAACACTTAAAACGTTAATTTTTCACCATCGTTTTTTATCCTATTTTATAGTAGTGTTTGCTACTTAAATTAGATTTCTACTAAATCCTACGATATATATTTTTATTATATAGGATTCTTGGAGATGATGAACTGCATTGAAATATGGAGATGGTAAAGATTCAGAGAATATAGGCTACCATGTTTTATATTTTTTTTCCCTAGAATATACAAAATGTTTTTCATTATTTTAATTTTTTCCCTTTTAGTTTAAGCTTATTGTATGTGGTACACCGGAACCTTTCATATTATAGTTGGTATATATTTAATAAATTTTGTGTATATGATATTGTTGGCAATAAAATATTATTCATTTTCTAGTAATTGCATTTGATGAATGTCATTTTAGATTTGTAAATTAATGACATTTTAGTTATATAATAATTAATTGAGAGGATCTAATAAAAAATAACATTTTACCACATAAATGGTGAAGTAAGAAGTTAGTGAAAAAAAGAAAAAAAGTTTATTTTTGGGTCCGAAGGGCATAGTGACAAATTAAACATCTCACAAAATTATTACGAGACAATTGTAGCTTTGTCATAAAATTATATATCATATGCCATATAAAACTCTTACATAAACCTTTGGGGTGGCAAAATCTGTCAAAAGTTAATAAATTTATAATACATGGACCTATATTAGACATTTTCATAAAGTACAAGGATGAAATTGCTTAATAATAAAGTGCAGGGATCATTTTGACACAGCCTTCAAAGTGCAAGTGTTTTATGCAATTGACCCTTAATATTCGTATCTCACTATTAGAAAATAGGGTAAAAAACGACAGTGAAAAACCGACGTCTAAAGTGTTTACACGATAGACACAAACCGTCGTCTATTAAAAAGTCGTCGATGGTAATAAAACATAGACTACGGTTCAAAACCGACATCTAAAACTTTACTACGACGGACCACACCGTCGTCTAAAACCATGCCAAAGCCACGTGGCTGCCACGCGGCAAATATATAAACGACGGTTTCTATTAAATACCGTCATAGATGTTGATTATAGACGACGGTTAATAGTAAAGAACCGTCGTCTATATATGATATATAGACGACGGTTCCAACTATCAACCCGTCGTCTATATTATATATTTATGTATATAAATATATATATATATTTTGGCTTTTATATATTAAACATATTACACTATAATTTCAATATATTCATACATATTACACAAAATCCTTCGGCTATTCATACATATTTCAATATATATTCATACACTATAATTTCTTCAGTCATATATATTCACAAATTTCAGTTCTCATGCATAATCCACATTCTCACGGGCACAATATATATGTTCACAGGCACATTTAAAGCACAAAATAGGTAAACAAAAATATAGATTCACGATTGCCGACTACTTATCTTAAGCTTTCGGGTTGAAAATGCAGTAGATACCCGTTGAAATGAAGCAAAAGGGTGAGAGAAGCTTGCGGCAGCGACAATTCGGGTGTATGGTTTTTGGAGATATGGAGAAAAATGAAAGAGAAGGTCGTGTAATGTAGAAAACACTGGACAAATTTAAGTTCTCATGCATAATTCACATTCTCACGGGCATAATATATATGTTCACATGCACATTTAAAGCATAAAATAGGTAAAAAAAAATATAGATTCACAATTGCCGACTACTTACCTTAAGTTTTTGGGTTGAAAATGCAGTAGATTCCCTTTGAAATAAAGCAAACGGGTGAGAGAAGCTTGCAACGGCGACAATTTGGGTGTAGGGTTTCTGGAGAAATGGAGAAAAATGAAAGAAAATGCCGTGTAATGAAGAAAACACGGGGCAAAAATGGTCTCGTTTTAATCATAGACGATTGTTTTTAGTACTAAAAACCGTTGTCTATACACTAAAGACGATGGTTCCTAGTGAAACCATCGTCCATACACCAATCATCTATACATTAAAAGCCTTGTAATGAAGAAAACACAAAGCAAAAACGGTCCTGTTTTAATCATAGACAACGGTTTTTAATACTAAAAATCGGCGTCCATACAAATACACTAAAGACGACGGTTCCTAGTGAAACCGTCGTCCATACACCAATCCTAATAAAAATGATGGTTTCTTTAGAAACCGTCGTCTATACTCTTACACTAAAGACGACAGTTCCTAGTGAAACCGTCGTCCATACACCATGATTACACGCTGTATATGCTAATAAAAACACGTCGTCTATACTTTTCAACAGACACGTGGCAGCAACGTGGTTGCCATGTGTCTTTAGGGCTTTATCCACGACGGTTTATAAAGTAACCGTCGTATTTAGACGGTTATATTTATAACCGTCGTTGATTTTTTCTTTATACGACGAACCGTCGTATTTATTACCCTCCAAGGTTAATAACCGTCGTGTTAGTTTATCAACGTCAGTTTTCTTTGATAACCGACGTTTATATAAAAATAAAGCCTTCGTCGATGGCTTATTTCTGTAATAGTGTTTGTTCGCATATATCTATAGGGAAACTAATTAATGAAAAAATGTAACCACTAACTTTCTTCCTTAGAGATTGTTGTCACTATACTTTATCATAAATAAATAAATTAAATTACACTGATAGGACAAGGATTAAAAAAACAAACAAATCTACACATGTTAAGGAAGCTAGTTTACTAATGTTCATTTTTACAATCAGTGGCATCACCTGTCTTTCATCAGTTTGATAGACACAAATTCCTCCCACTCAAAAATTTCATCTACTTACATATATATATATATATATATATATATATTTAACCAAATTCCTACATATAAACTTTATAAAATTCCCCATGAAAGTATAACAAGACAAAGCTAGGGAACAAATAAAAAAGAAAAAGAAAACATTAATCTCCTTTAGTACACTTTAACAATTCAGCTTAATTCTACAACAAAAATTAATTAACTCATAGTCATCTCATAACTTGAATTGCTAAAATAACTACTAATCATCACGATCATCATCTAATTAACTCCATACTTTTTATTTATTCAAGGGAATTGGAATCCTCCCCCAATACCATCCGCTGTTCCTCCACTAGGTGGGTCAATGGCAATCCACAGCAAAGACAGTGTAATTGCAATGAGACCTGACCAAACAAAAACAATAGTAGGCGTCTTCCCTCTCCTCCCCATCAAACCTTTGGCAAAAGGATACAAATGAGCCAGCACCCAAAAACTAAAGAACATCCCTCCCATCAACTTGCTCCATTTCGGATTCTCGCTGTAAATGGTCCTCGCAAAAGCCACCCCCATCGCGATGATGTTCACCATCGCGATGACAATGGGCGGAATCATCAGCGACGTCCATTTCACCACGTAGAGATCGGCGTAGATGTCGTCGACGTCTTCCCCTCCCGATTTGGATGTCAATGTGAACGATATCTCTATCCCCGCTATCACTTTCAAAAGGCCTTGCACCACGGCAGCGAAGTGTGCACTTGTTCCTGAGATGAGCCAGAACTGTTCGTTTCTCCACCAGTCTTCTAGCCCCACGCCCGACCACTTCACCTCTAGGATTGCCAGCCCAATGAGGCATAAGGATATGGTCAGCAAGTAGACTAAGAATGTGACATTCAGTGTCTGCACGATGAAGTTTCCGGATAAGAGCGAGAGCGCTGGAAGGAAGCAATAGACGATGAGGAACAAAGACGTGAAAGGGTATATGCCAACGTTGAGATATGCAAGACGCTGAAGGAACTTTAGTTTCCTTGTGGCCAGTATTGCGTTGTTTCTCGAGAAGAAGATCTCCACCGACCCCGTAGCCCACCGCAGCACTTGGTGAAGCCGGTCTGTGAGATTGATTGGTGCGGACCCTCGAAATGCATCGCGCTTGGTGATGCAGTACACCGAGTGCCAGCCGCGGTTGTGCATCCGGTAGCCTGTCACCACGTCTTCTGTCACTGAACCGTAAATCCAACCCACACGGTCTCCCCATTCGGTCTTGTCTTCGTACCTGTGTCACGGCCAATTAGCTTTAAAACTGCAGCTCTTATTGAAGAACAATATTTGGTCTCAAAAACTCAAACAAAGAATTGGCTGAAATTAAGTCTATATATTTAAGACTAAGATTCTGCTACGCTAGCTAGCAGGACAACGATTTTCTATCAATGCTTTTTAAAATAATGTGAAATTCTATCGCTGATTTGATATGAATGTTGACACAAAAAATGGATCGTACTAGTATAAAATATATTGAGACTTACATTTATTTTAAATTTGAAATTGTACAGTCTAATCTAGTCTAGTTCTGTTGAATCACCACTGATCCTAAAAAGATAAACTTATAGAAAGTGGGTCATCATTTTTTTTATATTTTATCTTTAATACTCTCCTTCATTTCTTTTAGGCTCATTTAGGTCCTCAAACATATTTTTATATTTGGGTGGGGCTATTGAGTTTTGAACCTATGACCATTAGGTCTTTCAGCTCTGATACCATGTTGAATCACCACTGATCATAAAAACTTAAGCTTATAGAAAGTGGATCATCATTTCTTTTATATTTTATCTTTAATAAGTTCAATGCAATATCACAATTTAGCATATGAAGTTGTATTAGAAAATAAAAGACGTACCAACATGAAATGACGGATACGGATTCAGCAACGGTGGTGGCATCAAGCGGTTCACGGGGGATCCTAAGGGCACCGGGAGGTCTGCCGTACTTGACTGCAGAATGATCGGCGAGTGGGCGGCCTTGGAACTCAGCAACCGGTATAGACTCCGATAACAATGTGGAATTTCCAAAACGCTTGGGAAGTAGATTCACATCTAAATCAGGATCAAAGTCGGTGGCTGCTAAGGGTTGTGTTTGTGCATGTATTTCTGTATCATCTTTCTGTTTTAGCTTGTCAGGCTGTGGTGGATCGAAACCGTATAGAGCAAACCGCCTAAACATGCATCCTGTTCCTACATAAACTGGACCCTGAAAAAAGCATAATCAATTTTCATCTATTCGATCTAGCTAGTAACAAAACCACTAAGAGATGGAAGGAATATACGTACATATCTAATGGTAAAATTTCCAAAATCCCTCTATGTTACACTTTTTTGTAGTATTTGTAAGTTTTATAATTTTTTTTCCAAATAATATTTTTCAAAATGTTGCCAAAATTTCATTAAAACTACTTATCAATTAAATTTACTGGTTTAAATTTGCTAAGCATACAAACTTAGCTATTATTACTGTTGTCAAATTCAGTTAGACTCATGATCATATTTTAAACTTTTACATTTGATTTCGTCACTTAGAATGAAAAAATAGTAAAGTCAAACTAAATGTAAAAAGTCAAAAGTAAAATTTTAGACTTGATTTTAAAATAATCAGATCATCTTTACTTGAGCTTCATTATTTTAAAAATATAGACACAGATCTTTAAAAAAGTATAAGATAAACTTGAACTATAGATATTTGAAAATTTATTGGTATATACCTGGACACCATCAAGAGCACGCATGTTGCCATCAAAAAAGACAGTATTATGGTTAGCATAACGATCAGAGGGATCAATGCCTTCGAATCTCTGAGGGAACTGAATGTAGCAGATGTTTTCGCCGCCACGATCCATCATGAAGCACATTCCTTCGCGGACAGCTTTGCAATTGTAGATGTAGTGGTCGCAATCAAGGTTGAGAATGAAAGGGCCATTGGATAGAACAGCCGAAGCTCGTACCAACGCATTCATGGCTCCAGCTTTCTTGTTGTGATCATAGCCAGGTCGCTTCTCACGCGACACGTATACAAACATCGGGAGGCGTATATCAACGTCCGTGAAGTCTATGATCTTGTCATCGGTGCCTCCTAGCAGTGGATCGCTGCTCGGAGGCTTCAGCATCACCTGCATGCCAATTATGTACGCATGCATGTTTTAATCGATCGTTAATGCAAGAGGTGTTTAATCACACAATTATGTGCATGTTTTGATCATTCTCTCTACACAACATATATATACATATAGTTAAAAAATATGCAGATCATCACTAATAATATACTATCAGCATGCAGTTTTATTGATAAAATAGATTATTGAAGATATTGCTAATAATAAATTATTCTTAATGATCCACAAATTAGTTATATTTTNAAAATTTTCTGATATATATATATATATATCTTTGTAATTCTCTATTAGAGGACCTATTATTTTTACTATCAAGACAATCATTGGTAAATCTTTCATTATGTTTCATCAAAATAAATAAATAAATAAAAAATAAAGTTTCATCAAAAAGTAATTCTTTCATTATTTAGAAAGTTAAAATTTAAATTTGCATTTATGGACGTGAATTATTAAAACGTTATCAATGAGAAAGTGAACTATATATATATATATATATATTCATATAAACATAGTGAAATACTAAATACATTTTCAAATCTTATCCGGTGAAATAATTCAAAAACTGAAAAAGAAAGATATTTAAATTGTTGCGATTCATAATTATAATTTCTAAATAATCCATCTCTATTCATACTAAAAGATCATTCCAAAATTTTTGAAACTCATAATAGCAGTAGTAGTAGTAGTACCTGGAGAATTCCTGCATGGTCACCTTTAGCATGGTCACTGGAAGGAACAGCCCAAGTACCAGGCCAGTGAGTTCCATCAGCCATCCACGTGGCCTTCAAGATCTTGATGGGCTCCATTGGGTCTCCTCCACTCTCCCTTATGTGCTTCAACATCTTCATTTCCTCTCTCGCATTGAACGCGTCCGATCTCCTCCTGATCGAATCAGGCAGACCGTTGATCCTCACCTTGAACTCATCGTATTCCCTCTTTATCTTCCTCCGATCCTTCACGAAATCCGACCTGCTTTTATTCCTCGTCGGATCGACTTTCAAGCTGAAGTAGCTCTCCGGATTCCTCGGCTCGATGTTATGTTTCCGACAGAACGGGACCCATATATCCGCGAAGCTCGCCGCCTCCGCCATGGCCTCGAAGGTTAGGAGTGCACCGCCGTCGTCGGAGACATAGCAGGCTAGCTTTTCAACGGGATAATCAACGGCTAGGATTGAAAGGATAGTGTTGGCGGTGACTAGAGGCGGCTCTTTTTCGGGGTCGGCGGTGGAGACGAACAAATCGCAGCCCGGTAGATCGGATCGGCCTGTGGGATTCGACGGCGACGGCATGTCGAACTTCTCGTGGAGGACCTCGAGGTCGGTGGATCGGTTTATGGGGCAGAGCTTGGGAATCTGGTCGAGAATCCATGAGAACCCGAACCATACCTCGCAGATTACTGACATCAGCCACAGCCACACTGCGTCGTCGTTTGGATGGACGAGTCTCCATTCCAAGAAGAAACCAAGCACCACCAGCCTAATTAAAATCAACAACCTGCGACAATAATAATAATATTAATGTGGCTTATTTTAATATTCGCTTTGTTAAGGATTAATGGGAAAAACAAAATAATGAATATTGACATATATGAAACATGTGATTCCATTTTTATTTTTATTTTTTAAATATTTAATTTCTCTGCCTACAAAAAAGAGGTGGTGAATAGAAGATACTAAAAAAAGATACTTCTCGTTAATTACATGAAATTAAGTTCATAGTTCCCGACATTAAGGCTAACTAAGTGCTCGATCATTCCTTAAAGATTTTACTTTTAGTTGTGTATAATTGGCTTGTATTTTATATGAGGCTTTTGATCTTACTAGAATTTAAAGAAATTACTAGCTACAATATTGAAAAAGAAAACACAAAAAAAGAAGAAAAAGAAGAAGAAGAAGAAGTTGAAAATCATTTCAAACTTATTTTAAAATAAGATTAATTTTTATCATAAATATCTTTCTTTTTGTCAATATAAATGACTTTTATAGTAGTTATCTATCATTCATGTATATATATATACACACAATCTTTCAAAACAATTTGAAAGAAAATTAGGAAACCAAAAACATAAAAGTTACAAAACGAGGGAGTAGAATACTAATTTTTTTTTTTTGGAACTAATTTCATATTTCTTATTTATTTTCTTCAATTTGGGTTGAAGTAATGTATGGGAAACAGCATTGAGTTTTAAAACTAAATTTAACAAAGTTTAATTTATTTAAAAAGTAAGTTTAATATATAGGCATGCGTAACATACATATTCACACACACACACAAACCTATAAGGGCTGATAATGCCAGCTTGAATTGGCAATTTTCTACTTAGAGGCTTCCAAGGCTTATCTTTAGCGTCCAACATGCCTCCATGGAACCCTTCATCCCCATCATCATCATACATATGATCATCTTGTGGCCAATAAGCATTCCCAACACCATATGTACCTTTTGTCTCAAACAACCACCTATTATGATCAAATTCTCCATTTTGATTTCTTTTCATCATTGACATATTATTTGGATCCCTATTTGATCCATCTGGGCCTGGAAGTTGTAGCGTTCCACTTGAATAATTATCTTGTGGATCATCATCGAAATCTGTTCTATATGGTTCCTTGCAACCAGGACAAAGTCCAGTATCCTTCTGGGCATCCAGGAAGCAATCTCTGCATATTTTGAACCTACACGAGATAACAATATTTCAATTACATAATTTTAACACAAATAAATATTTTATATCCCTANTCTCAAACAACCACCTATTATGATCAAATTCTCCATTTTGATTTCTTTTCATCATTGACATATTATTTGGATCCCTATTTGATCCATCTGGGCCTGGAAGTTGTAGCGTTCCACTTGAATAATTATCTTGTGGATCATCATCGAAATCTGTTCTATATGGTTCCTTGCAACCAGGACAAAGTCCTGTATCCTTCTGGGCATCCAGGAAGCAATCTCTGCATATTTTGAACCTACACGAGATAACAATATTTCAATTACATAATTTTAACACAAATAAATATTTTATATCCGTGTCGTGCAGATCATTACTGTTAAAAATTTATTATCAATGATTATTTTATCACTGATAATCTATTTTAGTAACGTAGAATTATAAATTTTTAAAAAAGATCTGCATTTTAAAAATAGTATAAATATGTGCACCGTAGACAAATGTTAATAAAAAAGAAAAGTTAATGAAATTAGTTTGGTTGGCAATTAACCTGCAAGCACAAGGAGTTATATCAACTCCCCTTTCATCCTTCATCACCTTGCCATCGCAAGCATGCATTGCACATGAAGAACCTTTGGCTCCAGCCATCTGCGGATGAGTCACATCTGAGTCGATGACCTTGTCCATAAGATGAGCTCGCGTTACGCTGTTGAATCCGCCGGTAAATAGAGAGTTGGAAACGTATTGTTCTTCGGCTTTAACCGCGACAGACGATTCCATAGGCTGATTGTCCGGCGTGGGAGGAATGTGAACTGTGTAGTTCATGTAATCTCCTATTTCTCCAGACATGTCAAGATCGTCTCTCGAAAGACTAACATACCGACCGCTTGAAGTTCTTCTCGCGAATTTAACCGTTTGCCCGCTCGAACCGCGATTGCTCTGCGAGTTATTGCTGGAACTCCCGGAGTCACGTATCGCCTTCTTCGACGGTTGGTTGGTCAGTGATGCCATTGTTTAACAGTATTGTTTTCCTTTCTCTTTTTGATTAGATTTTTATTTTTATTTCTTTCAAAGGAACGCTTCTTTGCATGGAAAAATACGCATGCACCGTATAGACCACCTCCAAAATCATTGCTTGAAGAAAAATACTACTAGACAGATGCCCAGATGGGAAAGCTGCCGTATTAGCCTCCTCATTGTTTATGATCAAGATGAGTACTGTGACAATTTTATTACAAGGAAGCCAAACTGGGGTTTCGAAACAAGCAAGCCGATGCAATTGATGTACTAGAAATTGAAGGAGGGATGGCGAAATTGTTAGCGTTCATTTGGGTCTTTGTTATCTCCACTAACTTTGGTAAACATATCAAAAGGTAGGAGTTTTGATTGGATAGAGAGAAAGAGAAAGAGAAATTAAGAGAGAGAGAAAGAAGGAAAGAGGTAATAAGAAAGAAGGCAGGTAGAAGATTGGATCCACGGCGAGAGACCAAGTCATTCAAAATAAAAGAAATGGCTATTTTTAGGATGCAGTGTTACGGGTTTCAAGGAGAGTGTTTGTGGATATGGAGTAAAAGTGCAATTGGAGACTGTAATACGTCCATATTATTGGCGCGTATCCATATTTAACTAACATTTAATTGCTTGGTTACAAAAGTATATAAATAGGTTTTTCTCTCTTCTTTTTTTAAAAATTTTTTTATTCGTTTTTCTTCTACTCTTTTTGTATATATATATATAATACATTTATATAGGAATTCTAATGAGAAAATTGTTAGAACTTTAATTATTAGCCATTCGATTATTTAAGGGTAGAGGTGTCAATTCATATTAATGGGTCATGTTTTGTGTTAATCCGTTATCTAAAGATATTAATCGAGATTTTTCCATCTTAATTTGTACCTGCATAATATTTTTGTTAAACAGATTATTCTGTTTTGCTTATTTTAATAAAATATTATTTTTATTTATATTATTTTTTACATTAAAAAATAATAAATTATATTTATTTTATCATTATTTTTCATTTTTATGCATTAATTTAACTTAATTCGTGTTAATTTCAATTTAATCATGTTTATGCCAATATATTAATTAGTAAGTCAATTTCGAGTTGAATCCCATGTTATCAAACCCAATTTTTTTTCCAAATTAAGAATGATGATGTGTCATCACTATGCCAAAAGTATGGATCAATGACATAAATGTGCGACAAAGAAAAAAATTATGTGACAAAAACTAATTGCCGACACAAATTTATTGCATCGCTTTTATTGTAACAAAACAATGACACAACAATGTCGTAAAATTATTTTGTCAGTGGCGCCAAATACATTTAGCGACATACATTTTAAAACTGTCACGAAAAATCTACGCGCCTAATACATTTAGCGACACATATTCTACATTTTACGAGAAAACTTTACATAGCAAAAACCATTCGCGACACAAAAGATAAAGTGTCGTTAAAAAATTAGGCGCAAAACCTAATTAGTGCCACCAAAAAAACTAGTCGCACTAATTTAGCCATTATTAGCGATGCATGCGTGCTAATTATGTTGAGAACATCCAAACTAGCGACACATAAGACTTGTGTCGCTAATTTGTGAAAAATAGCAACGCTTGTGTCGCTAATAACTCTAAATTAGTGACACATCCAGCTTTTGTGTCCCTAATAACAAACTGTCGCTAATTTAGGCATTATTAGTGATGCATGCGTCACTAATTATGTTGAGAACATCCAAATTAGCGACACAGAAGACTTGTGTTGCTAATTTGTGGACAATAGCGATGCTTGTGTCACTAATAACTCTAAATTAGCGACACATGCAACTTTTGTGTTGCTAATTTGGACAAACGGCGACGCATGTCTCTGTATTTAATTTGCACATACTAAAAATTAATTTACACCTACTACAAATTATTTCACAACTACTAAAAAAATCAATTGACTTATACCATTCTCTATTTATAAATACGTACATTCTCTCTTTCACAATTCACTCTTCATTTTCAATTCTCTTTTATATATTTTTTGTTATCTATTTTGAAAGAGTATCAGATATTATTCTAAATTATTCAACTGTTATTCTTTCAAAGCAAAACGTAATAATAAAATATTCATCCCAAAAGGAAAAAAATTCTCAACTATGCATAAATATTCTTATGTTTTTTTCTTTTTGATTTTGCTAATACTCTTTCAAAATATAAGCAAAGGTTATAATATTCTTGACCATTGCGCTCTTTTATTTGATCGACCCGCTACAAATCGTCGATTTATGTGCCTCAGGTAGTTCACCTACCTAAAGATCAAAGGTTTCATTCTTAATACAATAGATGCGGGTCGAAGCTAGATTGCAAAAGCAACAATCTTTAGCAAACTAGGATTGGGGAGAAGCTTGATCGGTGGAAGCAGGTACGAGGAGCGAGTCTATAAATTAGAAAAGCAGATAAAGATGCTGAATAGATTGTTTGTTATATAATGTCAAAAAATTATCATCTTTGCATAGATATTTTTTATGGTTTTTCTCTTAGATCTAACTGATACTCTTTCAAAATAGAAATAAATGATGAAATATTTTTATACTATTTAAGGTGATCGACCCACTACAAATCGAAGATTTATATACCTCTGTCATTACATCTCTTAAAGATCAATTATTTAATTGTTAGTACAATAGATGCATGTCCAAGTTGGTTGTCAGAAAATGACAATCAAAATTTGGACAAGGCTTACCATTATCTGCTCACTCGGTTATTTTTCATCTGTCCATATCGATGGAGAATTTATATAAACATGTTTGGTTCTAAAAGTCTGTTTGTTATGTAATGTCAATAAAAAATTATATTTATATATTTTATCGGAGATTTATTTGTAGCATTATTCTATATATATATATATTCTTTTGTAGCATATAGAGAAGCATTTATTCACCAAATATATATATAGAGAAGCCTTGTAAATAATATTTAATATATAATATTATTCAATAAACAAGATTTTATATATGTTCGATAAACAATATCATTCACTAAACAAGATTTACTAAAATAATTTATTATAATATCATTTTGTAAACTAAATTTATTAGCATTCAAAAAATTACAATTTCTAAATCAGTTTATTTAAAACATCGAAGTACTGTTAATAAAGTTCATTAATTTGAAACACATGAACAAAAAATAAATTTTTCAGTTTTTTTCTTATATATATATTTATAGAACATTTATGAACAATAGCGATGCATGTGTTGCAAATTTAGGAATAACTAACGAACGCATGCCTTGATAATTAATTTGCACCTAGTAAAATTTAATTTACACCTACCATTCTCTATCTATAAATACATACATTCTCACTTTCACATCTACCTTTCATTTTCAATTCTCTTATATATATATATATATGTATATTTCTTGCCCTCTATTTTTAAAGAGTATCAGGTATTATTCTAAATTATCCAGTTGATATTCTATGAGTGGAGGGTTAATTAGACCGAAGTGGTTTAGGGGAAGAAGTAGAAGCAATCATGAGTTGCTTCTCCGACCCAGCATCTTCGGCGAGGTAATTGGAGGGTTGGACATAAAAAAGACTTTAATGTGTCAAATTGGACACAGGGCGAAGGTTTAGTTGAAGGTTTAACTGAAAGAGCGGAAGCCTCAGAAGTTTCAGATCAACCCACCTGACTTATCAAGAGACCCCATTTACTGGTTCGATGAGAGAGGGGAAGCCCTTTCTCATTAGGTCTGGGAAAGAACCCTCGAAAATCAAAAGAGTGGGTAGACATTCTAAGAATCCCTAAATTGACCCAGAAAAGAATGTTAAGAAAAAAAGTACAAAAAACAACTTTTCATATCAGGGATAGGGAAAAAGAAATCAAAAGTGGAGGAAACTAACCCAAATTCAGGGAGTTCGGTAAAAAGGAAAAATGCTCCCATAAGTAAAGAAGGTGGGGAAGAAACCGTAGCCACCGAAAATGACATATCAGCGAAGAACTTCAAGTGCAGTAGTGACGAAGAACTTCAAGTGCAGAGATTTGTAAGTCTGGAGTTGTAGTTGCAAGGTTTTTGTTGTCTGTTTGAAGGATTTCAAAAGAATAAGAAGATAAAAAGGAAACAAAGAGGAAGGGGATGTTTATTAAGCGACTGGAGAACTCAGATCTAATCAAGGATGTAGAAATCAACAGTCAATAATCGAGACCGTTCATGTTAGCATGAATAACATGGCGTCTCAATGATAGCAATCATTTCAAATTGGGATTAGTGCCTACACAACACGTGGATGGCTGGAAAATAATGACTTGACGGCTCAGCCGAACTCTTTAATCAAAACAGTAATGCTTGAATCCAAATTTGATCTTGTACTACTTCACAAAGTGATATCTTATTTCACGAAGTGGGGGACTAATTGTGGACCATATTTAAACCCCAAAGGTAAACCTTCAAACTTCGATTAGGGATGTTCAGACTTTAGGCATTTTAGTGTCTGGGTGAGCTATGTGGCTTTATATGTACACTCTGAGGCCAAACGAGGAGACTCTGTCAAAACACGGAAGACATAATATAGGTTTAGATCTCCAGAATCTTCTTTCCATTGAAGTTTTCAAAAATCTAAAAAGGCTTTATGTAGTTTCCATGGATAAGAAGACAGGAGACACTTGTTCACTAAATTCTGAGAATGTATGTTTTGAGGCATTTCTGTCCGAGCCTTATATGGGAAATCCAAACATTCATACATGTGTCCAAAGGAACCAAAAACAGCTATAGTAATCATTATGATTATAAATACCTCTGGAACAATTACAATTTATACTTAACCGATGTCCACATTAATCTCTGAAACAATTACAGTTTATCAAATCATGAGGACCTACATAACCTATAAATAGAAAAAAGAGGTAAGGGGCTAGACCATTTTTACATATAGATTTCACTAAAATACTTTTCAGAAGGGTACTAATTTGAGTGTTGGAGTATTTTAACAGGTACCACACTAGTGCCAAAAGATTTTATATTTCATTTTGGATCTTTTACTGGCGTATTCAAGCGTAGCAAAGAGGAAATGGAAAGTTCCAACCACACCTCTCATTTTAAATGTCATTACATTTTACAATTTAAAAGTAAATGTAAAGACCAAAATGCCATCATACTTTTATCAAATTTAAAAAATCTGTATAATAATAAAAATAGAAAAAAAATATTTTAACTAAATACATAAATTAAAAAATGGAACACCCAGTACTGACAACATAAGAAAATAGTACTGGTCTAGTAAATGTATATTTGATTTTTCCTATACGCTAACAAACAAAACAAAATGTAGAGTCAAAATCAAATGACAACAACAGAGCTGTAACACAATAAAATAAATGCATTATTCACCAAAAAAAATAAAAAAAAATGCATTGATGCCGTCTGCACAATCCATTCATATAACCATTTGGAATATGGACACGTTTGCACTTCAAATTTTATTGGAGTTGGCATATTGCATTTTTTACTTGAATTAATAATATTTTGGCACCGTGCACTTTTTAATTATTTTAGCTAACCGATATGGTCACGTATCGTATTGTGCATGTAATTTTATTTGAAAGGAAGATTCGTCAATTTATTGTTGAAAGCTCTCCCTCCTAGTTCATTGCACGGGCTTTGTCATTGTTATGTCTCGAGCTTCAGAAAGAGAGCCAAAAGAGAAATTGCAGAACATCATAGAGGAAATAGCTCTGGTAAGGAAACCCAGTTTTACAGAGTTCACGTCGAGACACAATACAAAACATTCTAGTAAATGGCTGAACATTGAAGTAGAGCAGAGCAATTCAGTTTGACCATATAAATTGACTAGTTGACAAACAAACAAAAAAATGAACAGAGGGGGAGCCATTTGCAAACCAAATCCAAATTCAATGCAATTCAACAAAATCGAACATCAAATTACTGAGAAATTAGATGAAGAACTGAAATTTAATTGCTACCCTGTTGCTAAACCATGATAAAGAGCAACAAATAGACCAAGATTTAGCTAAAATCATAATATAAAAAAATTGACTCAAACCTTTTAACTAAAAACCAAGAGAATTGAAAGTGTAAAGTGCTCGCCGCACATTCTGTCTGTTCCCTTTGTTTGAAATTTTGCTTGAAACAATTTTTACACTTGGACGATGTTATCTTGGACATGGGTGGAGAGCTCGAAGGCACATGGCCTATGGACGATACCCTCAGCGCATTTGACGGTCAAGATCTTCACTTTTTTTTAAGATCGTGCCCCACATTTCCTCTAAGAAATTCTCTCTCCCTCTTTGAGAAGATCTATTTTTTTTTTCTTGGTTCTCAAATTGCAAGGAAATGATCTCTCCCTCTTTCAAAAACTCTCTTTCCCAGGTTGTAATTTCTCTGCCTTTTTCTCTCTTCGCTCTCCTTTTTGTCTCTCTTTCTCTATTTGCCCTCCTCTGCAAAAATTGGCTCTGTCTAAAAAAGAAAGTAATCGGATGGATTTTCCCAACAAATAAGGTCATGTGAGAACATTACCAAATTCGTTAGCTAAAATAAACAGTGTGCATAGTGCCAAATATTATTAATTCATGGTGCAAAACTAACAAAAAAAAAACAATTTAAAGCGTAAAGTGCTAATCCGATAAAGTTCAAAATATAAACGTGCCAATATCTCTAACCATTAAATTATAAAACAAAGCCTATTTAAATTTGGAAGGCAAAAATAGTCAATTTTGTCATAGAAATTTGCATCAAACATCAAAATCGGCTTTAAAAAAAAGCGTGAAATAAATGTAAAAGCAAATCAAGTACCAAACTTACACGTCAATTGCAAGAAATGAAGCATATTAAGAAAAATTCCCCCAATGATCAAACACATTGAATCCACAAAATCTGAATAACAAAATAAAACATACAATCTACAGCTAAAAAACCAACAAATGATTTCAATTACATAAATAATGAATAAGAAACAAATAATATTCTCTTCTGGCAACTTTGGTTTACTTCGAGAAGGAGGACTTGGCTTCAGCAATACCTCGTTATTATCTAACCCATAGAAGCTTCCCTTACCTTAGTTATTTTGTAGTCCTTCAATCGGTTTTGGAGACCACTTAGCACCACTCTCAGGCTTCCATTCTTTTGCCCCCTTTCTAAAGCTGAGATGTGGATGTAGATGTCGCCTCTTCACTATCGACCAAGAAGAAGTCTGCGTTGGAGGAACAGGAAGAGAGAAAGGGCAGAGAGAGGAAGAGGTCAAGAAAAAATAATTAAAAAGCTGATGGGTTTCTTTCTTTGCCTGTTCCCAATGTATTTTACAGTGTAGGTACTATACTATAATACCCTTCATCTGTTGAGTTAAATGGGAAGCACCTAGCGGCTAACGGTGAGGGGTGCAGATGAAATTTTCAAAACCACAGAGTTTAACTTTAATATGAAATTATATTAAATTTTATGGAGTGTTTACCAAAATTAACCTTACAAAGAAAACTATACATAGAAAAAAAACTATTAAGTATTTACATTCTTGTTTTCGTAGTTATAATTTTCCATTATTAGGGTTTACTATTTTTTCTAAAATGTACAATACAGAGTATAATGTAAATAGTATTTTATTTTTATTATGCTCAAGTGCTTAAGAGTATTTGTGGCCTTTTATCTTTAGTTATTTTTGAAACATAAAAATATAATTAAAAATATAGTGTGACTATCAATTTTTATAGTGTAAATAGAACCACCAACTTAGGAATGGCAATAGGACAGGGCAGGGCCGCGGTGGCCTCTCCCATATCCGGTCAATAGGGGAGTTGGGGCAAGGATCCCCATTCCTTGTTAATAAGGGAGTCAGGCCGAGGATTCATATTCCCTACCTAGTTACACTGTTTAATTTTTTTTTTTTTAATTTAAAAAAATATTATTTTTAAACATTGTTAATAAATTTAAAACAAAAGCGAAATATAAAAATATATATAAAACTTCTAATTAAATGTATAAAAATATTATATATATATATATATATATTAAACGGAGAGGGTACGGGAGTATATTATATTTTCTGTTCCGCTCTGACCTTGAACCAGGACAATTTTTTTGCCCCGCCCCTACCATGCCACCCTGATTTATCTAAAAATTCTAGCCCTTAACGGGGCAAGGCATTGTAGAGCGGATACAGGACGGGGCAAATTGCAAAGTAAAAACTATTTTCTTTAACATGTGGATAAATTACAATCATACCCCAAAAATTTAGTTGCTACATGGAATTTCCCTTGAGAGCCAGTTTAAAGTGTCTAATTTCCATAAATCATTTTTCCAAGAATTATTTTGTTAGTGTTTGATAGGAGTGGGCATTAACCGAGCAAAAATGGCCAAACCAGCTGAATTGAACCGGCCGGTTTGGTTACGGTCAACTTTCTTACCATTGTTGATTTTGTCAGTTTTTAATATGTGATAACCGAAAAGACCGGTTTGATGGCCAGTTCAAGGGTGCATATATACCGAAATTGGCCAAACCGAACCGATCATATGTATACCCTCAGATTTTTGCCATCTCTCATCCTTCTCTTAAATCTTAGGCGTTTAAATTCTATTTATTAAACTTATACCCACTTCAGATCTTGCCACCTCACCTTTCTTTTTTATTATCAACTGTTGATTTCTTTTTTATCATCAAAATTAATCTCAGTCGATCTCCCTGATTGAATCATAACTATTGATAAAAAAAAAATTACTCTTTTTTTTTTTTTTCAATCCCCATTGTTTACTGCCTTTCATAATTTGAAACCAAAAATATTTATCCCAGTCCCCACGTCACCGCCTCTCACTCTCCATCATTCTCAGGTTTTCATTTCACTGAAAATCCTAATTCTTCTCCCTCCCTACTAGGCTTTAATTTAACTGATTGTAGACCTCAACCCTTATCCCTCTCTCCCAAATTCTCATCTCCTAAACTTTCACGGTTTCACCTCTACAGAGACAAAAATTTCGTTTGAGCTCACTCACCTGTAGTAACGACTCATCGCGATTTACAACCAAGAAGATTTTTTTTTCCATTTTGTTTTTGTTAGTGTTAGTAATATGTGGCTTTGTGTTATTTGAAAATTGTGACTTTCTGTAAGAGTGTTAGTTTTTTTTATTGTTGTAACTTTGTAATTTTGAATTAGTGTTACTTAATATATTCAAAATTTATGTTAGAGTGTTAGTTTTTGTTTGTGTTTTCTTTTCTGTGTTTGTTTATTTCCTTTCTCTTTCTGAGATCTAAACTAGCCGACAAAAACAAAAATTTATTGATCATTATTGGTTTGGTTTTGTGTTGGTTATATGTGATGCTTTGGTCAATTTCATTTGGCTATCCAACCAAAATTGACATATTCGGTTAGGCGAAAAAACCGGCTAAAATACAAGCTGAACCGAATTGAATCCACCTCTAGTGTTTGGTTAATAATAAAAAAAAAATAGAACATAAAAGTAACTAAATTTATTTGTGTTTTAAAATTGAAGATACATTTTTCTAACATTTTTTTTTATACCTAAAGTAAGTTTTTGGTGAATTTGAATATGATACATTTTTCGTGGGAATAACTTTCCACCATATTTTCCATGTTTCTTGGAAATTTGATTTTCACATGCTAACATTTTTTCACTTTTAAAAATTTCTCAAATACAAGAGTTTTGCTATTTGTCAATACTGTAATTATCATCAATGGAATTCAAGTTTATGTGACAAATTTTAATTTAAGTATATTTAATTATATTTTATTTT
>QANX01003030.1:0-59955 GCA_003254975.1 Ochetophila trinervis | reverse complement strand
TATATATATATTGATGAATAACTAAACACAAAAATATGTTAGTAAGAATTGGTTGAGCATTTCTTTTGGTTCCTATTATAGATCCATCTGGTTAGAAATTTTTTTAGTAAATAAAAAATTAAAGGTCATATTTTATGCTTTCTTATTAGTGGTCGAAGGAAACTATTTGATAATAAAAAAGAATATATATTCTTCTATAAATTGTGGTCTTCTTTCTTATTTTCTTTCGTATGTGTTCTTTTCTTGTAAAGGTAGGAAACACTTCTTGATAAGCTAAAAATATATCTTATTTGATAAGCTAAAATGATAAAATAAGAAAAAGATTTTCAAGAAAAACAAAATAACAAATAACAAAAAAGCAAAAAAGCTATATAGCATAAGGACCACTAGTTTTGGTTTCTTACCATCACAGTTTTTTTTTTCATTTGGCATTTTCTTAATTACTGCTAGAACACATCCATTATTGATATAGCTTTGCCAAATAGTACATTTTTACCAAACATCTTCAAATGACATCTTCAAATGACGGAATCATTATTATATAAGAATCTCAGACCTTGACATGCTAGCCAAAGAAATCACTCACCGACAAAGTGGCCAACCTACTACAATCAAGGCCATTTCATTTGCATACTGTTTTTTTTTTTTTGGGTCAAAGTTCATTTGCATACTGTTAAATCCTTCTTATCAATGACCATGACCATCATATTTATTTGGATTCGAGGTCCCTATTTGGTTTTTATCAAATATAGTGAGAGTATGAGATTCTTTTTTAGAAATGAACGTTTTAGGCATTTAGATAATTTTTTGTAAGGGGAATGTGAGTAGCTAAGGAATTATTTTCAGAAGTTTATAGAAACTGATTCCTTAGAAAGAAAAAATGTTATATTCTTTTAAAAATTAGTTCACTATATTTTAATAATGATATATTTTTCTTTATTTTTAATATATAAATTAAATTTAAAGAGAAGCTAATATAATCAAACATAATTAGGCGACTCCATTTATTACTAAATGTGAGTGGCAATTCCATTATAAAATTAAAATGTTAGTTTTCAGAGGATCACTATTAAGTGGGATCCTAACTATTGAATAGGAAAAAAATTTATATGCAGCAGTTGTATATATAATGTGGTGCAACAAATCATTTATAAGCGATTATGCAATAAATTTTATATAAGACTTATAAATTTTATTTTATTGTCATGTGATAAATGAAAATGTTAAAAAATAGTGTGTTACAACGGTTCTTCATACCATGGTTAAAAAAAAAAAAAAATACTTCCAATATAGGTTATTTGATACATCATTAGCCATATTTTGAAGAATGTTTATCTCCAAAATACAAAAGATCTATCCAAGGTCCTTCATATCAAAACATTGGCTAAACAACATTCAATATATCACCAAACATACTGAAATATAAATATAAAATTGCTCATATTTATCCCTGTCAAAATTATTAGATGCAAATAGTATGTTACTAATATGGATAATATAAATATTTGGTTATTTCCACTGACCATCTATAACATCCTCCAATAAACAATTTTGGTGACATCACCAAATATAGATATACCACTACTTAAAGGTTTGCTCAATCCATAAATTGACTTATTGAGCATACAAATCAAATGTTCATTCGCTATCTCTCGGAAGCCAACTCGTTGGACCATAAAATATGTTCTTACTCAACTATTCACTTAGTAATTTAGTTTTGACATCCATATGATGCAATTTCTATTGGAAGCATGTTTAGTTTTAAAGATCTATATTCAACTAACAAGTTTGCATTACAGTGACAATTTAACCATATTCAAATTAACATTATATATTATAAATGTCACATCATTATTAATCGCATCTAAGAGTTAGATTGCAAAATCCCTATGACTTTTTAATAATTGTTAATTCAAATTCATCATTTATATTAAATTCATATTTAACATGTCTGTGAACCCTCTAAGACCTTCTTTAAGGCATATTATTACCAAATTGCGTATCCTCAACTCTACGTCTTTCTTCGATCGGTTCATCTTTAAAAAATTGTCTATTGGTTTATTTACAATCTGACTATCAACAACTATAACTGATTGAACATACTTCTATTTTTAAAGCTCAATCTCCATTGTTCCTTTACCAATATTAGTGCCAACATCATAATTAAAATATATACACAATTCAATGGTACTTGTGATATGAGATGAAGAATATAACATATAGAACATCTCGATCTAACAAATGACCACTTATAGTCTTAGGACCTAACATCTTGACCATAAAATTATAGGTCTCATCCAACGTTCACAATCTCATACATAAAAGTGAACTAGATTTTTTACTTGATTTCGAATTATATATTGGAGTTGTTGAAGACTCACCCCACAAAAAAAAAATATATATATATAGTAAACTAGAATTTTCCAGCTGACATCACACCATATCCAAAAGTGTATAACTTATTCTCTCTAAAGAGTATTAACATTGTGTACTTATATGACAATGTCGCATTCATGTATATACTTAACAGATAGCTAGGGTTCATACTAATCTCATCAAACATTTTATAATAATCACAACATGTATCACACCTCATAGCTTTTACCTTCTCTTATTACTTTGAAGCTCTAATTTAACTTTTCTAAATGGATGGAGTAAAGAATCCACAACCATTTATGTGAACTAAAACCAAAAATATCTCAACATTCCAACTTTCTCTTTCTAACTTCAACAATTGTTTATATCTCATATATTCAACATTGATGACATATGTGATAATACCAAGATTAGTAAGCATAACATTTATTATTAATCTTTTCATTTCCTTTCCAAAAAAATAACTTTAGTATTTACTTCACAGCAGAGAAGGTTATCATCAATTCTAGCATATTCAAGAGTAAAAATAAAATCAACGATGCCACAGTAATTAATACAAGCAACATCGACAATTCAATTATGTACAAAATACAACATGAAGATTCTTGTCCAATCAAAATAGTTTTTTTGATTTAAAATACCATTTTAATACCAAAATGAAAAACTATAGTCATTTATATTCAAAATGAAATATAAATTAACTAACCTTACCAACAGTAAATAAACAACTTCATCTAACTTCCATAAACGTCAATATTCACTCAAGATTGGTTGGTCTTTTCTTCCTTCATCAAAGCATTCTCTTTTTCCATTCTATTACCAATCTTACGATCATTTGGTCCAAAATCGCTCAATCCTTTGAATGTTGTAACTTGATTCAACTATGAGCTAAGAAAACTTCACTAGTATTTCAGTCTTGATGTCTTTGAGATTTTGATAAAAAATAAAAAAGAATTCAAAATATGCTCCATCACATTACTAACTTTATTACGCATACAAGAAATAAAAAAATTCAACGATAACGCTTATCATTCCTATCAAACTTGGTAAACATTTTATCAATTTCCGTAAAGAGCCTATAAACACTTACAACTTCAAGGATTTTCTCAAACGGAGTCATTCATATAATTCTCCAATATCATCAGTAGCAGTTGTTGTATAAATCTCAATCTTCATATAACTTTCTAGCCTAATAGTGATTTAATTAATAAGCTTCTTCTGTGAAATTATTTTCAAAGTTTAAACCAGCTTTAACGAGAAATAAAATCAATATGAGAGTCTTAATCTATATATAACAACTCATCTCATTCCAAACAAACATGACAAATATAGGTAGAGTAGTTCTGGAATGCCCATAGCTATGGAAATGACAAAAGATCAACAACATGCACATCTTAACAGAATCATGCATCAACTCATTTTCCAACCTCCATCATTTTTTAACAAAAAGAAATAAATCTTTAAGGTTCTCTAATCACAAAAGAAACCCATATATGGATAAGAACATTTAATTTTTTAACCCATATATGGACAAGGTAAACAAGAACATGTAGTTTATAGCATTTAACTAATTTCCTTCACCAATCTAAGCATTCTACTAAGTAATTAAGCCACCACCAAGATGATTCAAGTATCCATAGGACCTTAGTATCAATTTATTTTTAGGAGAGAAATACATTGAAAACTTCATGATAAGGCAAGCTAAGTTTCACAATAGACAATATTTTAATTATCTTATGCCACTATGCCAATATATATATCTTTGTTATTAAACAAAATTGCATTCACAATTTCATGATATGAATATAATAGGTCTCACTAAGTAGAGTATTTAAAAATTTCGTATCACTATGTCAACTTTGTATTAAACTTCATGACAATCTTTTAGTTTAGACATGCCAAACTTTACAATATGCAAGAATTTAAACATTTCATGCTATTACGTCAAACTTTGACATAAAACCATTAAAGGGATAAAAAAATACCAAAAATATCAAAATATGGCAATTTTAAATAGAATAAATTAAACATGAGAAAACTTTGCCCATTAAAACAAAAAATAAAAAATATGTTTATATTTTTTAATTATTTATAGATATTGACGTCGGCACCAAACTATGTTGACATCATCTCATATTCTCCAGCAAGCTAGGTCACATTCAACCTGGATTAAGGCCTGCTGGTCACCCATGATCCGATGCTCGACCTGCTGATGTTCTACAATTCCGATGTTGGTTTTGGTCTTTTTCAGACGGATTCATGTGAGAATTTATCCAATTATAGCCGATAATTATGGACTCAATAAGAAAAGCATTTAGCCATAAACTTTCACAAAGAAATTGATTTCTCATTTTTACAGACCAATATTGGATGAATTAACACATCAAATATTGTTCCAAATCCATCATATCACAAAATCCCAAGCAAAAAACTTCAACAACATGTTTAATCTAAGATTTCAAAGAAAATTTCAAATTGATGAAACCCTACATTTAATAACATTGAGTTATAAACTAGTTAAATAGCTTCTATGGTGTTTGAAAAGCATCATATAACCATACCAAATGCATAATTGTGATCAAAACCAAGTTTATATAAAATTCCTTGAACAATAAGGTATAAAACCCCAACGATAAAAGTTTATAATATTCGAAAATTGCAATACATTGGGGACTATATTAATACAATCATAAATATTAAACAATTTGAAATCATGGTTAAATAACATTCACTAAATCATTCAATACTAGTTTTAGAAAATTTGATATAATATAATTCGAGAAGCAACTAACAATTGATTTTGGCTAATACAATATCAGAAGTATACAACATATTGAACAATCATGAACAAGCTTGATACCATTGTTGGAAATTTAACAAACATATTGTGAGATAATAAATATAAATGCAGCAAATTAATTAATCATTTCATTTGATTTCATGTTATTCAATAACATGTATCAATATACTGTTCACCATAATCAGATTGGAAGTTCTTATCATTGATTCTCAATTGTTATAAAACCTACTAAATAATAAATATGTTATAAAAACCACTATGAAACTAACATTCTCAATTTTTTGTTCTTTCTCATTATGTCAAAATAATATGTATATTATAAACAATGGCTCTTATCTCATATTTATAGCCCATACAAAATAATAATATAATTATAATAATAATATATTTAAAAATAGAGGTCAGTCCAAACTCTATTAAGATTTAATTAAAAAAAAGCATCGATGAGCCCACTAAAAAATAAAAAATAAATTTTTTTAATAAGTTTCATTACTATTAATAAAATAATATGTTTAATTTCATTATTAAAAACACTAAAGCTCAAGTTTATATAATTATGTTCCCTCTATATAATTATTGTAACATCAAGTCTCATTGTATTTTTACCATTTCTACATATATTTTTTTTAAAAATAAAAATACAAATAAAAAAGTTTGTTAAAAAAAGGGTTGACCACCCAATCTTGGTGTAATGATTTAAGGGTGTGAGCAGACATACAGAAGAATAGCCGGATATGAGAAAATCTATTCCAACCAACTGTATAAGTATTCATCTACCGATCAACGCTGGACTAGAATAAAGTGTGTCAACTACCATTCTTCTTTGGGTTTCTTAGTGAAAAGCCCCACTGAGCGTTTTTTTTTTTTTTTTTTTTTTTTNTTTTTTTTTTTTTTTTTTTTTTTTTTTTTCAATCCACGGAGACCATTCTCTTTGGACGACTCTTTTTCCCTTTTCCTATTAATACAACCTAGTAACTTCTCTTTTGGCACACCGTTCCTGCCCTTTCTTGCCCTGTCTCTCTATCCTCTTTTCTCTTCACTGCTCAAAACCCTATCTTTTTTTCCCTCTCATGGCTGACTTGGATCACTCCCCTGATGATACTTCTGTCGATTCTAGAGGTACCCTTTTCAAATTTACCCCTTCTTTCCTTTTAATTTTAATTTTTTTTCTCTTTTTTTTCCTTTTTTTTTTTGTGTGTGAAGGAAATCACATTTTCAGAGCTCCTTCATTTGGTCTGATAGTAACTCTGTTTCTTGGATTATTTTGTGTTTTTCTCGTTTTATTTATTTATTTATTTTTGTGCAGAGGAAAACAGTCAAGATTCAAAGCTCGAGTTTTCAGAAGATGAAGAAACCCTTATCACTAGGATGTATAATCTTGTAGGAGAGAGGTGGGCTGGTCTTTTTATTTATTTTTTTAATTTTTCTTCCCCCCTTCATTTTCTCTTCTAATGGAAAAAGAGGGTTTTTGATTACTTTAGGTGGTCTCTGATTGCTGGTAGAATTCCTGGAAGAACGGCAGAGGAAATTGAGAAGTATTGGACTTCAAGATATTCAAGCAGCGAATGATTCAAAAAAACCAAAATATCACAAAAGTCTGATTGTGTCTCTCTCTAGTCTGACTCTCTCTCTCTCTCTCTCGCGTTGAAGAGCAGGAAAATTTTGGGGTGCTTTTTGTAACAAATAGTTTGGTTGTACGTTTTTTCTTCGACAAGTTTTTCTGTAATTTAAAAAGACAGAGGAAGACTGTTACTGTTAAGTATGAGGTATTTTTAGTCGCAGTCATCTGAGGGGCACTCTTTGTACAATATTAATTAGTTCCTTCCTGGTTTGATGCTTTGGAAATTTCAATTTCAATTTCAATCTTCTATTATGTGATTTATCAGCTACCCTGAATGTAAATTTGTTTAATATGAATGAAAAATACCTGCTCTAGCGGAATCCTTGGTGGGTTACAGAGACAGTAGTTGGACTAAATTCTTTGCTTTTACAGATCGAAACAGCTCCTAAGCCCTTGTTTGAGAACAGTTATTAAAATATTGTTTTCTGTTGTTAAATATATTTTTATTTTCATTTCTAGTATTATTTGGTACCTGTTTCAATGATTTCCATCTAAATATGAAAAGATAAAGAGCCAATGAATCTTTTGTTTTAATTCTCTTTTGAATTTTAAAATACAAAAAATTTATTTGTTGCATTGGATTGAATTAAATTATTTTAAATTAAATTAAATTATATTATAATTAAAATAAATCAGTCTAATTCAGAATAACTTTTTAAAAATAGTCCAGTTTATTACTAAAAAGAAATGAGAAAGTAACCGTTGATAAGCATTGCCACATAAAATTACAAATGTTTCATCAAACCCCAAATTCTCTAGTAGCAAGACAAAAACTCTTGGTACTTGTATATGATACAAAAGCAATAAATAAACCTCTAATCAAGCATAAAACCATAAATTTTACTTTTTTTTTTTGGTAAGTAAGTATAAATTTTACTTCTTTACGATAATTATGGCGGTTTAATTCAATTCACTTATTTATTACTTGACAATTAATATAGTGGTATTGTCCTTTTTGATTGTCGGATAAAACACTGTATTATCCTTCTTTTTCGGTGAAAAGACTAATGTATTATCTCTAGAACTGATAAATGGTAGATACAGTGAAAAGCGAAAAAGTAGACGCTGAATAATTAGGGACTATAGTTCTTTTGGTGAATAGAGGGAATATAGTTCTGCAGATGTAGCTACCAACACTATCTATATTAAATACTCATAGTCCTATGTCCCTATGAAATTTAATTATTTATAAGAGAAAAAGTGTCCAAATTAATCATTTGTATTTATATTCTAATATTTATTACGTATTTTAACTTAACAATTCGCTCTCTGTAACTAGTTTATGTCATGTTAAAAAAGAAAAAAACATACTTTATTTGTTTTTGCTATTACAAGGTGGAGATTATCTAATAAAATAATAAATTACCGACAAGAGAGTACTAAATACATGTAAGATATACATATTTTTTTTTTGATAGAATCTATATTCTAGTTCATGATCATAAACAATGTAATAAGGTGTCACGCTTTAATTAACAATTTAAAATTAAAAAGCTAGTTTGATAATTTTTTTAAAGTATTTGCCATATTATTATGTTTTTTTTATTACAACTTAGAAGATAGTTTCGAAAACATCAAATAAATAAATAATATATTATATATGTGTTGGTGTAAATCACAACAATTTGGTCGTCTCCTAGGTATGAGGCCGTGCCACTTCGAACCTAAACAGTCCAAAAAAAATAAAATATACGCCAATTAAATCAAACTGTCAAACGATTGTATTAATTATGGAAAACAAAATAATCAAAGGGTTACAAATGCCTTTCAGATCAAAGGACTTTTAAATAAAATTTTTAACTAAGAACAACTATGAACACTTGACTACTCGAAGTAAATTCTAATGAGAATAAACTAAGTTGTCTATGTTGTAGTTGTGTTGATGCAGCCTTCCTCAACTATTGGTGAAGCTTCTATTTATAAATATGAAACTTTCAAAGATGTTTGTCTCCTTTCCGATGTGGGACTAGAGCCATAATTTATACTTAGTACAAATCTAAAGCATTTTCATCTCCAAACAATGTGGGACAAAACTATACCAAAATTAATATTAATTTTCCTTAAAAAATTAATATATGGTCCAAACATTGTCCCCCTTGCTTTGTAATTTTGATGAAGCAAATAAAATTGCAAAGCAAGATGATTTTTATTTTATTTTTTTTTTAACTGTCAAATAGAAATTATATATATATATAATTATATATAATTTCCATTTCAATATGTAATCAATCGGTCCCTATATACACAAATGATGCTTATTTTCCTTAAATTCCATATATTCAAATATTTCCAAATTCTTTGGCCTCAATCACTTAATTAATTCCAATTAGCCAAAGATTTAGTTTCCATAAATACCATGCAAATTTCAACCTTCCATGACCGGGTTTTCTTTCCAAATTGCGCAATTTAAGTTTATACCACAATTTAACATATAGGTATAAACCCTCAACCTAGCCGGCAACTCCACCTTTTGGTTCATAATTTTCATTGTATGTTATTTGTTTCTCAAACAATTATGCCCTAACTTTTATCTCAAAAATCTGACTGTTTTCTTTATTTCAGTGCTCTACACGCCGCCAAACTAGATTCCAAACTTTCTCCATGCCGCACAATTCCTTGCTCCCAACGTGTCGTTGGGCTGCACAGTTCCTTGCAGTACCACTATCAGGTAAACATTCCCTTTTCTTCTCTCTTTTTTTCATTTATTTTTTTCTGCCGGCCATGCATTAGCCCGTTTGTCTTCTTTCTTTGTTTATATATGTATATATTTATGTATATGCCGGAAACTTATCCCGGCTTCAATGGCTGCGGATTATTCACGCTCACGGTGGGGACTGTTCACGCTCAATGGCTGCGGATTGGTCACGCTCACAGTGTCGTGGATTTCTTCCCAGCGGCGGGACGGACTTCGCTGACGGCCTGACTCGTTTCGCGATGGTGGCGAGGACTTGATTGCGGCGGCTGAGACTGGTTTCGCTCACGGCGGAACGGACTGGTTTCCTTCGCAGCAACGGGTGTGAGTTCAACGGAAATGGCGCGGACTGGCTTCGCAGCGGCGTCGTGGAAGTCTTCCCAGCGGCGGGTGGCGTGGAAATCTTTGCAGCAGCGGCTGGACGGACTGGCGATGCACGCGGCTGAACGAAGACTGGATTGCGGCGGCGGCAATGGAGAAAATGATACACAGTGCCAAAAAAACACGGGTGCGGGTTTGGAGGGCGTGAGCCGGAGCGGTTTGGACCCGTGTGGACTTGGGCTGAACCGTGGAAGCAGGCGTGGATCGGGCTTGAAACGCATGGAGCACGGGCTGCTGCTGGAGCTGGGTCGCTTGCTGGACTCACGCGCACGCTGGCTGGACACGGGCCGCTGCTGGACTCACGCGCACGCGGGCTGGACAAGGGCCGCTGCTGGACTCATGCGCACGCGGGCTGGGCGCTGGGCTTGAAGGACGCGGTTGGGCTGAGGGACGCAGCTGGGCTGAGCATTGGACTGAGGCTGCTGCGCACGCGGATGGGTTGCAGCTGCAACTGGATCGCACACGGCTGAAGAGAACCGATGGCTGCTGGACTGCTGGAGACGGGCCCAGGCTGGAAGCTCAGCTAGATACACGGGCTGAAAGCTTGGATTGAAGAGGCTGGACCTTGGCTGAATGAGCTGCATTCTGAACAAAGGCTGATCATTGGGCTGCAACATTAAACCCACCGAAACCAAAAATAAAATAAAAATAAAATGAAATAAAATAATTTTTTTTTTTAAATTTTAAATCGAAATCTTATTGTCAGGTATTCGGCTTTAAAGTTGCAATCATGCGGACCATCCGTCACGAAAACCAGAAAAATCAAACCAATGAAGCTCTTGATGCACCGTCTCAACCTCATGTACAAGTGACTCTGACTGCTAAAGCACTTAGTCTAGTCAACATTCATTTTTTTTTTATCTGAACTTTTAAATGGCTTTATTTGCAGGCTGTTGACAAAAGCAAACTTCCGTACGTGGCACAACTTGAACACGCCATTAGACGTTCCCAGGATGCCGTGGATGATAGACTTTTGATCGAAAAGAATTTACTTTTTAAAGAATGTAGCCTTGGACCACGATTCAAAGACAAAATGCCTCGAGAAGTGGATTCAATATTTCAATCCCGACTAGACAGAACTTTGCCATTCTCTTCGAAAACTTTGGACTGGACTAAGTGGAAAAACCCCAAGCCTTTCAAATCATGGCCTGTCACGCCTTCAGATTGGATCTCATGGGTTGATCGCTTGGATCCTCATTACAGCGATATCTGGCGAAAATCTGGAATTTATGCTGTGATACGTCTGTCATGTCTCAACATTCCATGCGACAAGGGTCTTCTAGCTGCCGCATTATGCTTTTGGTCTTCAGTCACCAACACTTTCAGTTTCCGGTTCGGCATGATGACACCCACCTTGTTGGATTTGGCAGCTCTCCTCGGCATCAGACCTCATGGCGAACTCCTTTCAGTTACTCCCTCGACGCAAAGTGGACTACCACGCTATGAAAAGCTAAATTCCCAAAGCAGGAATCATCTTACTGTTATTTTCTGAAAACACTCCGTGGAAAAGATAATCCACCATCAGAAAAAGAACATCTCGCCTTCCTCCTTATGTGGCTATGTAGGTATGTCTTTTGTGTAGCTTCAGTGCAGGTAACGAAAGGATATATCCATATAGCAGAGGCTCTTGCATCTGGCTCACCATACGCATTTGGACCACTCGTTCTCAGCCATCTATACCTTGGAATAAACAACGTTGTCAAGTCTGATATGGATCCTCACCATTCTGGTCCCCTTTGGATACTGCAGCTTTGGCTTCATGCTTATTTCCCAGAAAAAAGGCCTTCTCTCACAACTAGCTGGCCCAATACTCTTCTAGGACAGCAAATTCTACATATGGGCTTGTTGGGTCATTCCGCCACTACTTGCTTTGACTTCTTCTACTCCACCCGTCACAGGGCCCCAGAAGCGTTTACCGAGCCAACCAAATATTCATTCCTTCCTACCTGGCTGGACTCGGCACTTAAACCTGATTCAGGCGTAGAAAGCAACCTTCCACGGATGAAGTCATTAAAATTAATATTGTCTAGCATACTACTCAACCGAGATCTTCCTTTCGGCCGAAGGTTTAAATCCAATCAATGTGGCGCAGAAGTCTATTGCTCGAACCTTGTTGCTCGGCAATTCGGTCTTTGTCAAGCTATCCCTGTGCCATGGGTATATTCATTCAATCAATGCTCCATTCATCGGTCGTCCTTCTCTACCATAGATGAGTATGAAAAAGGCAATGTTGCATTCAAACGATCGAGTTATGCTTTCAAGTACATTCCTTTCATGTGCAATCCCAATGTAACTCGAAACTTTGAAGATTGGTGGGAAAAATATATCCATTCTATGTTTCGGTGCCCTGCCAAAGATGTAGCTATACGTGTTTTCTCCAGACACGATCCTACTACTAAAGCTTCTGACGGTTGTTCTTTGCTTCCAGCTGATCCGTCATTACCTCTTTCTCCTTGCCAGACCCCAAATAACGGTAAGTCCCTTATTTCAAACTAGTTTTCTGCTCTGCTTAACTTGTTTAGGTTAACATTCCAACAGTCTCTTCTGCAGAATCACCTATATCGCCTGAGACTCCTTCTAAGAAAAGGAAAAGATGTGATATACCTATCAATTCAAACCAAGAAAATCCATATCACACTTTTGAGGACCAAAGGGCCATTGTATCACCCCCTTGTGGTGACTTGTCTCTGGCAAAAGATATATGCCCTGATGTTATTACAAAAGAGGTACTCTATCTTCAATTTATTCTCCTAGTTGTGCATGCCAACTTGTTTTAATGAACTTCTTTTGGTTTCTGACAGGTCAGTCACACTTTAGGTAATAACTCATCTTCTCCTTTGATTAACCCTCCTCAGATGATTTTAGTGCATAACACATCTCTTTCAGCCTCGCCTTCTGACATAGAGGATCCTCCAAAGAACAGTTCCAAGGTACTTTTTAAAACCTGACACTCTAAGCTGTTTAATTGATGATAACTTATGCTTATCATATATATAAAACAGGACGACATAACTTTTTTGGACGAGTTTGATCTTGGAGATGATACTTTTCTTGACGTCGAAGAATTGCTTGGACCAATCCCACCTACTCCGGCTGTAGCAATTCTTGCTATCGACGAGACCGATTCAGATGACGCAGAGATCGATACAGTTCAGCGAGCACTAAATTATGTCAGCAGTTTCTTTGAATCGGATTTTGATATCCTTACCAAAGATGACGTCCGAAGCCAACTACTCACATCATTTGAGATTCTCGGCAAGACTTCATTAGTAGATGACAACCTTCATTCTTGTGCCGCTGAATTTCATGCTTCTTTTGACCAAAACGTGGACTCTTTCTTGTCTGCACGATGTGATATCGAGGAGGCCAAAACCATTTTTGCTTCACTTTCTACCCTCCAGACTGACTTCGCCTCGATGCATGCTGACCATTCTGCAGAGAAAAAAGAAGCTACCGCTCTAGCGATTGAAATCAAAGGATTGAAAGAAAAACTATCAATTGCAGAAGCAAACTTTAAAGAAAAAATCAATCGCGCCAAGCAATTGTCCACTGACGCTCATTCCATCCGCGAGAAGCTTGTTCGCACCAAGGAAGAAACTAACGTAGCCCGGAGCAAGAAATCACAAGCCGAAGAGATAATTCAGCGCTGTAATGCATCATGGGATAACTTGAAGAAAACCTCCTATGAAGCTTTTAGAGATAAATAGTTTATTCAGACATTTTATGTATTCATTGTCTTATTCTGAATAATAAACTTTATTTGACTTCAAGTATTGCACTGATGAATTTAATCACGTTTTTAGAAATCAGCCTAAAGAAAACTTCAGTGTGAGCTACCTCAACTCAACAAAAGGACAAATAAATAACTAGCGGCCTAGATTGACCAGCTAAACAAACTGAATGAATTTTTAGTAACTGGCCGTAAAAAATACTCGGCCTAACTTTATTGACTTATCAAACAAAATTACAACGCAAATGGATCTAACTCTGATTAAACAAAGTATCTCCAACTTTTGGTTTTCTCGGGCTTCCCAGCTAGTCGGATAGTACTTCTTCAAGAAGCGACCATTGATCGGATTTAAATGTTTTGATCCGTCGACATCTTGGAGTTGATATGCACCTTTTCCAACTATTCCGGCAATAGTGAAAGGTCCTTCCCAGTTAGGAGACCATTTTCCATATCTTGGATCTTTTGATCCAATAGGCAATACTGCTTTCCATACTAGGTCTCCTTCGCCGAAACTTTTGAAGCGGACCCTTTTGTTGTATGCACGTGCCACGGCTTTCTTCTGTATTTGGAGGTGATCTAAGGCTGCCAGTCTTACTTCATCAAGTTCTTCTATTTCTTGCATCATGGCCTCAGTATACTCAGCCGGGGTAAGATTATTTTGCTGAGCAACGCGCAAAGATTTTACCGTCACCTCCATTGGCAGAACCGCATCATGCCCATATGTCAGAGCGAACGGTGTTGTGCCGGTTCCTGACCTCTTCGACATTCTGTACGCCCAAAGTGTTTCTGACAACAAATCATGCCATTCTCTTGGATTTTCACCCACCATCTTTTCAAGAATTCCCTTCAAAACTTTATTTGTTGCTTCAGCCTGACCATTAGCTTGGGCAAAATATGGAGTAGAATGAGTTAATCTTATCCCATATTCTTTGGCAAATGACTCCACCGCTTCACCAGTAAATACCGTTCCGCGATCGGCAGTGATGGATTCTGGTGTGGCTGGACATCTGCTCTTCCTCCATGTACGTTGGGTACAGCCTGGAAAGCTTGTGTCACTTGTTCTTCTCGACCATCCCTCACGGTCTGGCCTTGGTTATCAGCTTGCCCCCCGGCTTGAACATTGTTCCGAGCCGGTGGGGGGATGTAAGGCTGAACTTGTCGTTCCATCATAACTCTTACATCGTGTCCACTGGACCCGGCCTGAAAGGCCGGTGCCTCAGTTCTTGGCGAGTTGCCAGTAGGTACGGCCTGAAAGGCCTGCACCTGTTGTTCCTCTTGGCCGTTAGTCGGCCTTGCATCATTCGACGCAATTTGAGTCGTCTGCACCTGTTGGCGCAGCAAGTCCATGATTCCCTGCAACATCTGCTGCTGGGTCTCCTGGTATGTCTCCAACTTCTGGGAAAGCTCCCGGATTGAATCCTAGGTAGACGTTTCTGTCGTGTCCGGAATCCTTCCAGTTTCCCTTCCCGTTCCAACTTCCTCCGACACGTTTCGGCTGCTAATGCTGCCGTGGGTGTCGGATGCCTGATTCTTCGAGCGAGTCTGCACCGTCTTCTAAGTTGAAAACTTGTCAGTCCCACCGGGCGTGCCAAAATATATGTTGGTGTAAATCACAACAATTTGGTCGTCTCCTAGGTATGCGGGCGTGCCACTTCGAACTTAAACAGTCCAAAGAAAAATAAAATATGCGCCAATTAAATCAAACTGTCAAACGATTGTATTAATTATGGAAAACAAAATAATCAAAGGGTTACAAATGCCTTTCAGATCAAAGGACTTTTAAATAAATTTTTTAACTAAGAGCAACTATGAACACTTGACTACTCGAAGTAAATTCTAATGAGAATAAACTAAGTTGTCTATGTTGTAGTTGTGTTGATGCAGCCTTCCTCAACTATTGGTGAAGCTTCTATTTATAAATATGAAACTTTCAAAGATGTTTGTCTCCTTTCCGATGTGGGACTAGAGCCATAATTTATACTTAGTACAAATCTAAAGCATTTTCATCTCCAAACAATGTGGGACAAAACTATACCAAAATTAATATTAATTTTCCTTGAAAAATTAATATATGGTCCAAACATTGCCCCCCTTGCTTTGTAATTTTGATGAAGCAAATAAAATTGCAAAGCAAGATGATTTTNTTGCATATATGTTAAAAAAAAAACCAATGATAGAAGGGATCTATATATAAACCTAGCAAAATACTATATGACACGAAACGATACGATAATTTACAGATTTAGGTCTCTAATATTGAAATCGGATTGATATCAATGCTACATGATAAAACACGATAAGAAAACGGATTGAAACGGTTGAAACACGTTAACACAATAAGACACGATAAAAAAATATTAATTTAATTATTTTTTATAGCTAATTTTTTACATTACTTTTTTTTTAAAAAACTATAAAATTTATATTTTATTTCATTGAAAAATAATAATTTTATATCTATTATATATTGATATTTTATTTAGATAATATTTTTTATTACTTTTATTGGATGTAGAATTTTAATTTAGTTTATAATATTTTAAATATTTTTAATTTGACAATTGTAATGCATATTTTATTTTCTTAGCCACGATAAATATTAAATATAGCTTTAGTTCATAATATTTTATATATTTTGAATTCACAATTATTAATTATGTAGAAGGATTTAAGTATTATGTTTGTGTGGTTTGTTATTTTTTTAACATGTATTAAGTATGTTATTTTAGTTTTTATTTTTAGTTTGTAAAAGGATACAAATATTTATGTTTGTCTGTGCTTCATTATTTTTTAATATGGACTATGAAATATAAATCAAATATATTTTTTATTTTTTAAAATAATTTTAAAAATAAGTTTAACGTGTTAACGGGTTGGATAACGGATTATACGATAATTTTATGAACGGGTTTGGATTTATATATTTCAACAAAAAAGTTTAACGAGTCAGATTTAGATAATAAAATTTTAACACGAACACAAATACCACACAATACAACACTACACATTGCTAGATTTATCTATATATGCACAAAAGTGTATTATAAAATTAAATAATAAACCGATTCCATCACATGTTTATTGCCAAAAGTCACGATCCGATTTGCTACTTATTTTAATATGCAGCTAGCCTCACATTAATATTATTTTATTATGCATGTTCGATATATCAAATCATGAGCGCCCTATATATATAATATTATTTTTATTACCAAAAACTATATAATATATTTTTTGTTTCCTTATATCAATATTGGCTCAATTGCAGTGTACTTGTATGTTTAGTAGGCATGATACTAATTCTACTGTACTAAATTAAATTATATTGTAATGCATTGTGTGGTACTATATGTGAAAATAAACTGTATTTTAAATTTTTATAAAAATAAAATTAATTTTTATTGTTATTTATATAATTTTATTAAATAATTACATTTAAAAATAAAAACCATCTTTTATACTTATCCACCTAATTTTAAAAAACAATTACATCGTCAAAAAATATTAACTTGATCATTTTATGGTTAATGTTTGAAAATAATTATATTATTCATAGTATATTAAATTGAGTTATTTTAACGTCATTCATGATAATATTTATTTTATTGAGAATTAATTATTAAAATAGTTATTGGAAGTTGAATATAAAAAGTTTAAAAATTCAAAATATTTGAATAATTTTTTTTGATATTGAATAGATTTTATTATATTAAACAAAAAATAAAGAAATGAAAAAATAAATAAAAGAAAAAAAACTTGAAAAATCAGCAGGTTCTTTTGTTGAAAGATCACACTCCCTATCCCATGGGTCAGCTAATGCGGTGAATTGTGCAATTTTGAGTTGGGGCCTACCTTTTGTAATGCATTTGGAAATACGGGATTGAAATCCAAACGTGAGCCTGCCTTAACTTAATACTACCCTGCCCGTTTGTATTCCCGTACCAAACAAGCTTCATGCACAGTATTCTGGAAAAAAAAGAAATTTAATATTTGGTAGAATTAGTTTTATCTAAAAATGAGCGAGCCGCACAAATACAATAAGAACATGATACATTAAAATTGAGTACAACATGAACACGACATGTTACAAATAATGCCATGTTCAGCATGAAGTATGTAATGAACAGTGTCTGACACGACACAGACATGCGATAGGCCAGACACGGCACATGCACGTGCAGACCAAGCACGACAGATGCATGACACAAGTACATAACAAACCACACGGTCATACGTACTAACACTTAGGCAAAATACAAACTTAGCATAATCCAAACAATAATAAATAATTTATCATATAAAATTTATTGTATAAATATTTGTTTTACAATAATAGACTATTTAAAATTACTCTATTTAAATTTAGAGCTTAAAATTGAAAGGATGACTTAGTTGATTCTTTCTAAAATGTAAATTTAAATTCGAATATTAATTTAGAATAAAATATATAAAATAAAACTATTAATATTTTTATTTTTATTTTTTAGTTCTAAATATTTATTGTGTTTTTTGCTAATTAAAAAACAAAATATATTATTTAATTATTAATTTAATTTATTTCTAATATTTATTTTGAATAATTTATATTCAACTATATAATTTATATTATAAAAAATATACAAAATATAATTGGCACGAGCACGGCCACGATCCGTGTCTGACACGAGCATAATATGTGCCCAACACGAATACGGCACAAACACATAAGTGTTTGGGCTCATAGTATGCACATTCCGAAAACTAAATAGGTCGGTACAAGCACGACATGAAAAATAAATAAGCTGGTATAAGTGCGACACAAGCATAAACGGACTAACTTTTAAATAGACCGGACCAACACGGTACAACCCACTTTATCCCTCTAGTTCTATATGTTGAACATATCACAAAAGTTGTTATACTCAAGTCTTTGTCTTTGTTGATTTATTTGTCTTCTCTTCTATAAATTAATACATACCTTAATATATTTATTTTTGTAAAACAAAATAAAATGTATTCTTTTTTTTTTTCTTTTTCAGAGTAGAGTAATATTCATATGATTGGGCGAAAGAAATCGAATCAATAGGAGAGAAACATGATCTATTCGGCAAAGCTTCTACAAAATTAAGAAAAAAAAATTTAAAATTCAAACACTGCTCGTAAAAGTATTAAATTTTTATTTTATTTTTTTAAAATGATTCAGGTCTTTTTAGCCAACACTAATAAAAAGTACTTTTTCAAAAAAATTCTTTTTAAAAAGTACGAGTAGAAGCAAAAACAAAAATCTTATAAAACATATATAACACTTTTAATTTTCTAATTTTATGGTATTTTACACTTCTGCTTTTTTTGAATTTTTTTCTCTCTTAAGTACAGAAAATTGAATTTATTAAAAAAAAGAAAAAACAAAGAGAAAACTAAAAAAACTTTAGCAAATTGCATTGTCACGTCCCTTAACTAAGAGCATTTCCAATAGAATGTGAATTGGTAAAATTAATATGCCACATAAGCAAATATAGACACTATTTTAATAAAATGCACTTCAATGGTAATGTCTAAATGAATTTCGAGCTAACGTGGTCTTGACATTGTCAAAAAGAATGTCTACTTCTGGAGGCTTTGTCAGACATCGTCAAATTTTCTAAAATGTAAAATTAACCTTAAAAATATAATTTGTCATAACACAAAAAATATTTAATAAAATATATAATTAATTAATAATAATAAATAGTATTTACGCACGTTACCATTGGATAACGATTTTTAAATTGAATATGTATTTATGCCACATAAATTTAAATAATGTATATTTCTATGCTACATATATAGCAATCTACATTCACAGAAATGCTTTAATTTCGTTTCAAACCGGTCAAAAAAGTATGTGAATGATACATATGAGGTGTCTTTTTGAAAAGTGCCAAAAATCTGTCATTTTTTTTGGGAACATTTATATTTTTAACTATATTTTTGTTGTACCTTAGATTTTTTTTTTCCATTTTCCTTTTAAATCTGAAAAAAAAAAAATAAAACAAAACAAACACGTGGCATGCACATGCCAAGATACGGTGTTTGAGTACTTGTCAAAAAGACCTAAATGGCATGTACATGACATATATATATATAATTTTTTTTTACATGTTTGAAATGAAATTGTATTAGAGACATAACGATAATATTATAGTTTTTATTTTTTGATAATAAGGGTTGCATTAGAGCACAAAAAGCCCTCCTAAACGGAGGGATGGAACAAACATTCTTACAACATATCAGTTCTGGCTAAATCTAGAAAAACACTAGGCATAGATATTAAATTACAGATATCAAAAGCTAAAGGAGAGTTCTGATCTAAAGTTTGCTTTGCTACTGCATTAGCCAATTGGTTAGTCTTCTTTGGCCTCCATTTCAGTATCCAGCTGGTATCTTCAAACAGTTTTATGATTGCATCAGTGTCATACATAGAGTTCCAATCACTGGAATACTGAGAATCAATGACTTCCTTGATCGCCCTTTGATCATCACACTCCCACATCAAATTCTTCCACTCCTTCTGGTTGGCATTAGTTACAGCCTTGAGGATAGCCTTTACTTCCGCCTCATGAGCCGAGTTACTCTCACAGAGGGAGGCTTCCATTGCTATAATCTTACCTTTATGGTCCCTAATGACCATCGCAATAGCTGCTTTACTTTCTTTGTAGGTTGCATCTACATTAACCTTCCACCTTCCGTGTAGATGAGGATTCCACCGATTCTCCTCCTGAACAATAGCTTCTGCCTTTGACACTTCCATGAACTCCTCTACAAGCAACTCAAAATGGAAAATTCTTTTCCTCAAAGTTAACCCGAACCATAAAGCTTAGCATTTCTAAAGTTCCAACAACAATACAGATAAGTTATAACTACCATTGAGAAAAACAAGTTGTCATCCTTTTTTGTTCCCAGCATTCCACTAAGATCAATACACCCCATAACCAGCTCCTGAATATTATCCACCCTCATGTTATCACACCTTAGTCCCCAATTGCTAGCAAAGGCTAGCCCCCGATTCTCATTACAATCTCTAAAATATGCATAAGAGATTCTCCTTCAAATCCACATGTACAGCAATGTAAATCTATTCCGTCAATACGTCTAGCAAGATTCTCCTTGTTAGGGATTACCTCAGCTGCAACCCTCCATAAGAAGACTTTGAGTCTCTCATGCACTTTGAGCTTCCATATTTTTTCCCACATTATATTCCTTTCCGTCTCTCGTGTGCAATTTTGCAAGTAAGAACTCCCCACCGTGAATCTTCCCATCTTATCCCTCCTCCACATCAGTTTATCTTCACAATCTGTCACATGCCATTTAATTGCTAGGATTGCCATGGCAGACTCTGGTTCAAATAAATCAGATATCACATCCTCGTTCCAGTCATTCAATCCAAAGGCTTTGAAATTTGCTACTATTCTCCGTATAGATGTATCAGTTCCTTCTTTTGCTTTCGGGATATGTCCTTTCAACTCCAGGAACCCATGGGCCAGTCCATGGGTTAATGCTATAGCCATGCCAATTTTGAAGCAAGCACCATTTAATATTAATTTTCTAGCCTTCATAATTCCTTGCCATACATAAGAGCTGCCTTTTTTGAGTTTGCATTCAAAAAAGGATTGTCCTTTTAAGTATTTGGTTTTCAGCACTTTGGTCCACAAAGTATATTCTCCTCCTGCAATTTTCCATGCCAACTTTGACAACAACATCATATTAATATCATAGAACTGTCTGAAACCCAATCCTCCATCCTCTTTTGGTATACACATCTCCGACCATGCCTTCAATGCCATTCCTTTAGATCTTGTGTTTGTTTTCCACCAAAAATCTCTAGTAACAGCATCCAAGTCATTGCAGATATTTTTTGGAATTTAGAAGGTTGAAATTGTTTAATTTGGAATTGTTTGAACTATAGATTTGATAAGTGTAACCTTTCTTGCTTTTGATAGGAGCTACCCCTTCCAACCTTCTAGTCTAGCCTAAATTTTATTCTTCAACCTTTGGAATTCTTCTGTTTTGTTTTTCCCCATAACAAAAGTGTTTCCTAGGTAGACCGAGTCCCTTCTCATAAGCTTGAAGCCTAATATCTCTTTTAGATCTTTCTTCCATTTTGGGCTCATGTTTTGGAAAAACAGTATGCTTGATTTCTCCGGGTTTGCTTGTTGTCCAGACCAATCACAATAAGTCTCAAAACATTCTCTTATGGCCACAGCTTCTCTTGCATTTGCTCTCCCCATGATTAAAAGGTCATCCACATACATTATATGTGAGATTGCTTGAGAATTTTTATCCATTTTGACACCATGTATCTCCCTTAATCTCTCTTTCTTTAGAAGCAATCTGGATAAACATTCAGAGCACATTATAAAAAGATAAGGGGATAAAGGATCACCTTGTTTTAGCCTTCTACTGGAGCTTAAAGCTCCAGATTTGTTGCCATTGATGAGAATATTGTACTGCACAGTGTTGACACAGCTCATAATTAGCTTTACAGCATTTTCAGAGAAACCCCATATTTCCAAAGCCTTCCTCAGAAATCTCCATTCCACCCTATCATAGGCCTTCTTCAAATCAATTTTCATCAGCATAAGACCGTTTTTTCCTTTATGAGTTCTAATCTTATGCAACACCTCTTATGCCATAATTGTGCTTTCTGCTATCCAGCGACCCTTCACAAAAGCTCCTTGTTGGGGGGATATGATCTTTGTCAAAAGACCACTGATTCTTTCAGTTAAGATTTTAGCCACCACCTTGTAAGTATAATTACATAGGCTAATTGGCCTAAAATTGATAAATTCAGCAGCCCATTCCTATTTAGGAATAAGTACCAGAAATGTTTTGTTAATATTGGAAGGGATTGTCCCTACACGGAAGACCTCTTGAATCAGATTGGTAAGTCTAGCCTTCACAATTGGCCAGTATTTGCAAAAGAAAATACTTGAAAAACCGTTTGGTCCCGGGTTCTTCAGCAGATGAAGATTCCAAACCACATCTTTTATCTCATCTTCAGTAGGGGTTTGAGTGATCCTCCCACTTTCTTCTTCTATGATAACTCTCTCTCCCACCCCTTCCATCTTGGTTGTCAGGGGAGGATTGTTCAAACGATATAGTTCTTGGAAATAATTCAGGATGTATTTTGCAATATCCTTCTCATCATGAATCCAACCCTCCTCCTTTTTAATAGCCATGATTTTATTCCTTCTTCTCTGAGTTAAAATGCTCGTGTGGAAAAATTTGTTGTTCCGGTTTCCTTGCTTTAGCCACGCCTCTCTAGATTTTTGGCGATATATAGATTCAAGTCTGTACCTTTGCTTCGAAGCTGATCTTGAATGATTTTAGCTTCCACCCCGGTATTTCCTTGTTGATTGTGAATGACTTCCAGCTCTTTTTCCAAATCCCTTATCCTCGTCTGAGCAATGCCAAAGACTTCCCTGTTCCATTTGTTCAGAGCCTTGGATGTTGAATAAAGACATTTTCGCATGATGAGGTTTGCCATACCACATTGGTCAATTCCATCCCAATCTGTTTTGACAACCAGTATACTTGTCTTGCTGTTGACCAACCCTCTAGAAATTTGAATGGTCTATTGGTTAGAGATTTCTTTGCCTTTTTCCTCAGCATAATCGGGCTATGGTCAGACTCATCAAGGACCAAATGATCCACCGAAGCATTAGGGAAAACTTCTATCCATTCTCCACTAGCTATAGTACGATCAATATGTTCTTTAATCAGCCCATTTCCACTTTGCTCGTTGCTCCATGTATATTTGTAACCGGTGTATCCTAGGTCAACCACTCATGTTTCATTGATTAATTCTTTCAGGAACAAACATCTTTTCCAAATTTTCCTTCCACCTCATTTCTCCTCTTCATTTATAATTTTGTTCAAATCTCCAATAAGTAGCCAAGGTTGATCTCGGTTACTCAGGTCATGTTTGCATTTGTTTCCAAAACTCCATCTTATCCCTCAAATACAGGGTACTGTGACTCACCACAAGGTCCCAAATTGTTTCACCCTCAGCATTTAGCACTTCAAAGTTGATAGTCCTCTCTGATTGCCCCATATGTTTTAAATTTATCTCATTTCTCCACATCATTGCTATTCCTCTTGCCAAACTGTTCGCCTTAACTACTTCATAGTAATCAAAACCTATCTTCCTCGTTATCCATTCCATTTTCTGCCTTCCTACTTTTGTTTCCATTAGGAAAATACACAGATAGGAGTGTTTAAGTACCTGTTTTAGAAGCACATTCAACCTACCTTGTCTACCTATGCCTCAGCAATTCCACGACAAAATAGATATGTGCGGGGCTTGTTTTGGCCCACCTCCCAGGCCTAACAAAAATCCCGCTTGTCTCGTGGGATACTCATGCTTTACTCCCTTGTTTGATGTGTATTTTCAGCTTCAAAACCTCTACTAGACTCTTTACTTGTGTCTCTCTGACTTCTCTCTTCTGCCGGAGGCGTACCACCAGCTTCAGCTAGCCTCCGAGCAAGCCTTCTAGCTTTCCGCTTCCAGGACCAAGTTTTCCCCTTGGTGTTGCTGTCTTCATCACTGCTACCACTTTGGAATTTTAAGTCAGCCAACGGGGAAAGGTCAATAGTATCTATCTCTGTTTCTTGATAATCATCCATAGTTGCTTTTGGAATCTCTTCTATTAAAGGCCTTGTTACTTTCTGGATTTTTTTAGATGGGCTTGAAAGCCAAGTTGAATTCCCACGTTTCCTTAGGCTGATCTCTTATATGAACTTGTCTTTTGTCCTTTGGGCCTAGAAAAAGAAGACTTGGACCCTAATCCATCTGGGCTTCTTCTTTCATGAAAGGAGTAGACCGCAATATCTTGTATTATGTTGATTGCCCATTTTCCCAGCTCATCAATTTCAAAATTTGGACTTTTGACTCTCTTGATGACTTCTACTTGAAAATCAATCTCATCCACCATATCTTCCTTTTTCAGTGTAAAATACAGAGCCCTAAGTTCAGGACACATCTCCAAGACATTCAGAAATTCCTTTTTAAGGATTGCTTATCTATTTCCATCTCCTGCGATATTCATAATCTTTAGATTTTTGAGCTTATATTTCAGATTTTCACAAAAATTGTTTGGTCGTGCTTCTAACAGCTGTGTTTAGGAGTCAACTTTCCTCTTATAGTTTTCACCGGCTTGCCTATCTCCTACCTCCATTTTATACCTTTCCTCTGCTGGGTTCAAGAACAAAATATTACCAGAAACTTCAGCCTTCAACCATGCCCCAAATAGTTGAGTAGAGACTCCATTTATGGTTGTAAGGGTGGCCGGTTCTTTGAAAAAACACTTACCAGTAACATGGTCCAGCATACCTTATTTGAAACAAAAATCAGGCAGCCTTTCATATTTGAATTGAATCCAAAGTTCATCCCCATCATGGCGTTCTTGAAAGAAATCTGCTGGAATAGTTTTCCTAACATCAATAACAATCTTGAACCGCAAATAGCTGTTGCGCACTACACTTCGTTTATTGACTGTTGCTCTGTGGACTACCCCCATTCTTTCTCTTATCTTCATTGCTGTATCTTCATGTATGTAAACTGGAGGCAAACCATGAATCTAAACTGTAAAAGTGGAAAAATCAAAAGCAATTTCCTTTATAGCTTTATGTGCATCCCATTCTTTTAAGATTAGGTGCGCTCTGTTCATAGACCATGGTTGTCCCTGAAAAATTCTATCCCTGTCCTCCTTGCTCCTAAAAGAAAACTTGAATATATTTTCCTTCACCTTGTCTACCCGAACTCCAAGTTTTTTCTACAATTTCAGAAATTGTAAAGTGCCAGAAGTTCCGAGTATTGAGGATTTTCCCAATAGAGACCTTGTCTGAAACCAGAGTTCCTTCCGTAGTCCCTGTCTAAAGCCCTAGATTTTTGAATGCTTCATTCAACCTCAGTGCTTGTTCATTCCGCTCCTCCATCGCTCTATCCTGCTACTTTACCAGTAGGGAACAATATAAAATCAGCTTCGGTAAGGAAGGTGATAGAATGGAAGAATTTTAGTTCTCCATTAGAAGGTACGATAATATTATAGTTAGACAAAAGTGCCAACCAAAAAAATCATAGAAATGCAAAACACCTACAGATTAAAAGTGCAAATAAAACCCATATACATATATGCATATGTAAGTTAATATTTTATTTCCATTAAATTTTTATTTCACTCCAAATTTTCTTTAAAAAAATAATAATAAAAATTAAAATCTTTATATTTCTTTTTTCTTTGTCCTCTTAGTTCCCACTCAAACATAGAACATATGTTTTTCTTTTTCTTTTTTCTTTTCTAAACATGCTTATTTTCCAAACATGATTATTTGTTAAAATAAATTAACTATTTAGTACTGGTAAGAGGTGGCCTATGAGCAAAAACTAAAACAAAGACCAACAGAGATCTAATGAATCCATGAGCATCATGATATCTAAGAAAATATGATCAATTAAATATACTCAGGGAAATAGTCTAGATGGTATGGGATCCTAAATCTATTATAGTTCAAATTGACAAGATTATCTGAAACAAAGTTGCACTTTCTTAAGTGGCTGTTCCATAGAATAATTTTTCGAATTAATATTTAATTTATTCAAATATTATTTGGAGTTGAGTGAAAAATACAATTGTCCCACTTTATTTGTAAAGAAGAACTCATGTTTTTATAGAAGTATAAATAGATGGCATTGAAAATGAAATTTGCATTAGTCTCACTTGGGAAGTGCAACAAGCGTTTTTGGAAGCAGTGCAATAAGTGTTTTGGCAAGCTCCTCACCTATATATTGAAGCTTCACCAATATTGTACAAGATCCTTCAATTAATACACAACTGCATTATATACTAATTAGCTAAATTTTTCTTAGGATTTTAATTTAGTTAGTCAAGTATTCATAGTTTAAATTTTATTTTAAAGTACTTATTGTATTCTCCATAATTAATACAGTTGCTTGAATAGTTTTGATTCGTTTGGTGCAAATTTATTTTTCTTTAAACTATTATATCTATGAATTAGTTTTTGAATTGTTATAGGTTTAAATAAGCACTTAGAGAAAACATATAGTTGAAATTCTAACCAACATATATTTTTGGCATGCTTAGTGGGACAATAATTTCAACTGCGGACATGGTACAAACCCACTCAAAGACTGAGGATTCTGACACCCACTGCAAGAAAAGCAGTCAACACATTTCGCATGAAAATGGTCATAAAGTGGAAACTAGCAAGACTCTAAACATGACTGAGATGTGCACCCATGATTTGTTCCATGAACTATCCTAGTACTTGAGGGAGAATCAACGGAAGACATACATATTCTAGGAGACTCAGCAGTGGATGATGCAAGGCATTGTGGATTGGTTATATCAACAATTGCAGGTTTCTCAAGCCATGTTAAATGGAGGAAGGCCGATTAACGACCAAGATAAGCAACAAATGCGTACCTTTTTGGCCATTTGCAATGGCAACATGTCAAAGATTGAGGCATTGGCTTTTTAAGCCTAATTTGATGGAAATGAAGCAAGGTTGATCATGCCTGAAAGTCAAACATTACATTCCCCAACTATCCAGGAACCAAGTTCAGGCATATGGGTATGCTGACATCCAAAGCGAAAGCATTAAAGATGGTCAAGATTAACACATGGTGCATGCCTTCCAAGTTGTACTTAATGGACATGGAGTAAAAGGCAAAATCCAACCTAATATCAACCCACCTTCTAGGAACCAAGTTCATGGTGGATATGCAAAGCATTTCGAACAGAACTTTAAGAATGATGGCCATTATAAGATCATCAATATCAGGCTGACTTTCACGGTCTGGCATGGAGGAATGAACATAATGTCTTCAACTAAATGAACAACATCCAATGTATAGACAAAGAGGCTGTTGAAACCATCATATAAGAAATGATGGGTCATGTACTTAAAATGATTGGCCAACTATCCTATAGGATGCCTACTTTGATGCTATCCATCAGATCAAATTTCCATGGAATTTAGGTTTGCTGACTTCACCATATTCTCAGGGGAAGAAAACCAATCTAGTTTAGAGCATATATGTCACATAACTATCAAGTGAAGAGAACAGCGACCAACGATTTTCTAAAGCTTTGTTTGCTTGCTAATTCTTTGACAAGTTCGGTCATTCTCTTATACATCAATTTATAGCCAAATTCAATCCTTAGCCGGCAACACTTGGAGGAGAAGTTCCATGAACAATTCTACATAATTGAGCTAAAAATTTCCATGGCCCATTTTATCACGTCTACAATAGAAGGAATGAAACCAGTACATAACATTATTGCTCATTTTAAACAGGCAAGGATCATATGTCTCCTGGAAATACTGGAGAGTGAATTCATCCAGTTAGCCAAAGGTGGATTAAGCTACAAGTTTTGAAAAAAGTTCGAGGGGATAAAATTTCATGACTTGTTTGAGTTGGTCTCTCTTGCCACTAGGTATGAAGGCATCTTGGGAGGAATATCAAAGGAAGCACTCTTTCAGAGGGTCATACTACAAGGACCTGAATATTGAAATTGACTTGGTGGAAGCGGATGACAAGAAAGCTAAATTGAGCAATTGAAGTTGCGTGATAGAGGTAATAGCCACTCGTCCATACATTAACAAAGATCTCGTTAGGCAAACAAAGAACTAGAAATTTCCTTTCTTGGTCATGGACAAAAAGAAAAATTGTATCGAACCGAAATAGACCTAAAACTTTGACATCTATAAAGCTGATATAATCTTTTATTACCTGCTAGTCGATAAGGTAATTAAGATACATGATATCCATATTTTACCTACGATTGAAGAGATGAAGAATAAGCCATTATGCAAGTGGCACGACATATGGACACATCAAACTGTTAATGATGTGGTTTTCAAATATATGATCCAACATTGATTAACAAGGGGACATTGAAGTTTCTTGAGAAAGAGAATGAGATAATAGGAGTGGATAGTAATAATTTCTCATCAGTCAAAATAGGCATGGTTTCAGCCAACATTTCAGACTTGACCAACCCCAAGGTCAAAGTGGACCTGTGATAAACATCATCTGGAAGGGTCTGGAAAAATGATGTTAAGCTTAGAGCGGAATGTTCGGCCAAAAAGGTTGAATAACCTTCTAAGGTGCTTTGTACCCGATGCAAACATAAAGTCAAGAAGGAAGACTATAGACGACTTGTAGAGGTTCGAAAGAAACCACTGTTGGAAAGTTATGGACCACACAACCCAAAATCTATGTTCCAATGCTTAAAACCAAAGCTGATGGATGAAGGAGTGAAGCTAAGCAATCGACACCATAAGAGGCAAGGTAGCCACGGATTCAAGTCACTTTTTCCAAAAACCATCCAACAAGATTGGTTTCTCAGAAGATCAACAAGCCGAAGACTTTGAAGCCACTGATTACAGAGATAGGTCATTGGGACTGTGAATGATATAAGTTCTATCAACCTCCTGCCAAGACGTAGATGAAACAGATGCAACGCTAGCATGTCAAGGACAAGAAAGAAAATACTTATGAAAATGGTGTTGAAAGTAGCCGAAAGTATCAACCTAACCTGAAAAAGGAAATAAGATAACAACTTGCTGAAGAAGTTGAAGTCACATCTTTGCAGCAAGGCTAGAAGGCTTGAAGAAGTTGGCTGTGGCTGCCACCAAGAAGGTTGTTATCTCATCTAGAGCTTGCACTTATAGAGTAAAAAAACCTACACAGATGTGGATCAGAAAACAAAGTACAAACTTTTGGTCGTATTTGAAAGACCTAGATGACAATCTGGTGGAAGAAGACATGCATGTTTCTTTGGCTGACAAGTCATTAATAGTCAAATTTGAGACCATGTAGAGGTGATAGTCAACACAATTATCATCTCCTTTGTCATTTGGATCTCGGCTTTATCAGGCATGTATAATAGGAAAAGAAAATCATCTTATAAAGTTATGTCCTTAAAAGATGTCCAGACATATTGCTGAATGATGATTCAGATGTTAGAGTTGGAAGGCAAGGCCCTACACATGTCACATTGTCAAGTTAATAAAATTAAGCGAAAATGTAAACGGTAATTTACTATAATATTAGTTGGACAATTCTGGCTACTTTTATGGTCGAGTTGAAGAAATTCGACATGAAGATATAAATGGATATAAATGCTAGGCTGTAATTAATAAATTTGACATGCTCAAATGGAAATAAATGCTAGGTTGTAATTAAATTAGTCATGTGGTATAAACTTAATTTGAACTATGTATGTTCTAAGGAAAGTAAACAGGTTGAAGGACCGCTAGTCCACTAACTGTAAAAAGACTGCTATGTTGAGGTGATCCAGTGTAGGTTGAATCTATCACTTTCAGAAAATTAGTTGCATGTAGTTGAATCGTGATTGCAATATATGAAGAAAATAAAAAAAATAAAAAATAAAAATCAGCATCAAGGAAAATGTCGTCTACAAGATCTAGAGGATGGAGTATGCCAAGATCTAGAGGATGGAGTATGCCAAGGATGCATCAGACAAGTGAGATACATAAAGTAGAGTAACACATTAATATGAGGACTATTATTTTTGAACAAACTTTGATATCCAAGAAACAAATTGAAGAAAGGATGAGTAACGCATTCTTCGAAGCTTATTTTCCAACCAAATCGATATCTTATCCATGTTTGAAAATACAACAAAATCTAATTTATCTTTGGGTTAATTGTACCTTACTATCTTCTAGTTTGATAAAATTCATTTTGGAGTCTAAATTTTATTTATCTATTTATTTTGTATGTGATACCTTTTAAGTTTCTAAAATTTCATATTGATAATGAACTAGATAAATGTTGACAAAAACCTAACAGGGTCATCTATTTTTAATCCTAAATCTATATATTTTTTCATTCTTATTTTAATTTCTGAATTCAATTCATCCCAAATAATTAAAAATCTGATCATTTATTGGATAAATAAACAAAGAAAAAAAATTGGGATTTAGGATAAAAAATAGATAAATCATTAGGATTCCATTATATTAGCAATTTTGTTACCAATATGTAACTTTTTGAAAAAAGGGTTTGTTTTGTTCATAAATTTTCACTTATTTAACTTTTGAGGTGCTGGAAGAGCTTAAATTTGACTGAGCTTAACCTACTTGCTTGAGGTTCTTGGTTAAGCTACTAGCTTGAGCAACAAGGTTAAGGTGCTTGCGAAGTGTCACAACTCTAGTGGTGACATGTGTCATTATCTCTTCGGTTACTTCATAAAAGAGCTTAGCTCTATGATGTCCATGTACTAGATTCATCAAGCTTCAAAGCATGGAGGAGCACCCACCATGGACATGCAACTTTCTTGTGTGTTCACACTTCAGTCGTCTAACTTCACCATGAAAGTCTTTATTACTATTTGTTGTAGCTTTTTGGCCTTGCAACTTGCAATCTTTATTTCATTCTTAACGTGAGAGAATGAAGTTGTAATAACTTTCATGTTCGAGATCTAATTTGAGAATCTTTAGCATGAATGAAGCTTTATTTCATCTAAGTAACCTCCTATGGGAGGAATGGAGGAAGACAAGTTTTCTTCCATCTGATTTTGGAATGAGTCTTCAAAAATGTCTGAAGAAAGTGTAGGCAATTTTGTTTGGATTCTTAGTTGATTCTAACGAATGGAAGATTTAAAGGGATTTATCTTTTGAATTAAAAAGAAAAAAAAATGAGGAGTAGAGAAGACTAACCCAAAATTGTTGAAAATCGAAAGAAAGGAAGGTAGATGGAGACGGATGAAGAGCAGCGAGTGTGAAGCGAAGACGGATTTCTGGATGCTTGGAGGATATGGAGATGCAAGAAGGAGAGATTAACAGTGGAGGTTTTTTCTTACTGGTTGAAATGTGGAAGTATGAAAGAGATAAAAGAAAAGAAAGAGGAAGAAGAATAAGGTTATATAGACAGTTAAATGGCTCAGATTGGATTACAGAATGATGAGATCAATGGTTGAGAATCGTAACTTTTTATTTAGGCGTAGGAAATGAGGCAACTAAACTAGGTTAATCTTTACAAATCTTAAAGGTGTTCGGTTGACACGTGGACTGTAATGAAGTCGCGATCTGATAACATAGCCAAATTTTTGTTTTAATTGAAAAAAGGGATATGAGGATTTGATTTTAAGCGTCACTTCATGGAGTAGGAGGCTAACTGTGGATACTGTTTTATATCTGAAGAATAGTCTCAGATGTGTTCCGAGAGTGAGTATCAGATGTCTTCCATAATGGGGTATGTATATTAAGGCCTTTGGGATAATAAAGTCACTAAGCTTTCCGAGGAAGTGGTTAAAGTATAAGATATTTGTAGTTACCTTAAAGTTCCGAGTGTGCTAGGAGAACTTTCGAATTTGAAAGTTCTAGACTTGAAGGTCAGATATTGAAAAAGATTTCTGAGGTATCTTGAACACGTGTCAAGGAAGCTCAAACCTCTATTCCGAAAAGTTTTAATACATGCTAGAAGGAGGTGAAAAATTGTTCTGAGCTCAATTAATTCAAAGGCAATCATGGAAATTAATTATCATCAAGAGCATACATTGGACGTTTATAAGGCTCATAAAGACATGTGAAGATACCAATGTTATAAGTAAGAGGTGAGAGCTGAAAAGTAAGGAACAAGAATTAATCTTTGAGCTTACTAATACATATTTTCTCTTTAGAGCTAACAGAGTGCCTTTGGGAGGTACCATATCGGTGCTGTAACATTTTATTCATTTTTAGGAAAAACTGAACGGGAAAAAGTGGTGACAGAAAATTGCTAAAGGTGAAATCAAAGTAACTAAATTACTACCAGATATGCCAAAATCTATCCATATACACACAAAAAATCTCATTAACAAAAAAGAAAAAAAGAAATCAAGAACATGTAAAACGAACCCATTAGTTTTAAATTGTTGAGCTTAATATCCAAAATTTGCAATTTAAAAAAAATAAAGAAATCCAGAAATAAGAACAAGATGACTTAGCACTTGCTCCGAGAAATCAAGAAATTATGCTGGATTTTCTCCGAGGTGTCATCATCGCTGGTTAGGGTTTTCAGGTTAGAAAGACTGGGAGTTGAGAGAGACTAAGAGAGAGAAAAAGAGAGTTTTCGATAGAGAGATTAAGAATTGAGAGATATTTTCGTAAAAAAAAAATGAAAGAGTTAGTGTATCCTAAACTCGTCCTAAACCGAACCGTTTGTTTTGTCCCAAACCTGCCCCAAGTAGAAAAGGTACTTGTAGGTACCCAAACCCTTATGTATATTTGCCATTCCTAATCAGGTGTCCTTCAAATATGATAATTATTGCCCTAATCCTTTTGATGGTTAATGCGGTAGTTTTTAAGAGGAACTAGAAGATCAATTGACAGATTTGTTATTAATTTGGAAGATGATAAGGAGGGCGACCGAAAAGATCCAAGCACTATTAATCCTACAAATGCAAATGTGGTTCAAAATCAGGTTTGTTTAGACATTTTAGGTTTCTTTTCTTGAAAATGGCATTTCTTTTAATATGGCAACTTCTCCATCCTTTGTAAACATGTATAGATCACTGATTCATATTGTCAAAGGTTTAAAATTCACTACCATGCACAAACATAGCTCTTGGATTTTAAATGAGAAATTATAAAATACTGAAGCTTTTGCTGCTAATGCGTGCAAGACATGTATACAAACTGGAGTATCCATACTATATGATGTTTGAAGAATATGCAAGGAAAAAGCTAGAATAATTTTCTTGTACAGAACCCTCATGGCACTATAATATTTTCTTATATTCTATTGATGAATCTAATGTTGTGAAGGATACCAATATGTTATTTGAGCTTCTTGATAAAGTTATGGAGGAAGCTGGATAGGAGCTTGTTGTTCAAGAGATAACATAAAATGCTTCATCTTAAATAAGGCAGGTAGAATAAAATTAATGGAGAAGAGAAAAACGCTATTGGACTCTTTGTGCTGCCCTTTGCCTTGACTTGATTCTTGAGAAGATTGAAGAGTTACCTCAACATAAGAATCAGTGTTGCAAACGGGGCTCCAGGTGTACACGTTGAGGCACAACTCAAGGCAAGGCAATAAAAAAATACCTTAGGGTTATAGCTCAGCATCCTTTAACGAGGTTTACACCTTATTTCGCTAAAGCATATAGCACCGAGGTATAACACTTAGAAGGCGCAAGAGGTCTGCAACTCAACAATGACCCATATATACAGGTTTTTAAGTTGATTTTTAATTGGGTCAACCCAGATTTTTAAATGTGGGTTTTCAGGATTTTTGTGTCTTAAAATCATTAAAAAGAAAAAGAAAATATCATATACACCTTTAAAAATATCATATACACCATTGATGCTTATCTCTATTTTAAATTATACATCGAAGTTTGAAACATTTTAAAAATATCACATACCATTAGTTAATTTCTATTAGATTTAAATGGAAAAATGGTAAAACTTTATTAAAAATCAAAAATATTACTTTAGGACCCCGTGAGGTTATAATTTGTAACAAATAGATCCTTTAGATTTTGAAAATGTTAATAATGCCTCGTATAGTTAACTTCCATCAATTTAACTCATTCTCTCCCATCCCCCGCGGGGCCATGCATAAAATACAAATATACCTTTATACTGATAAAAATGTTAAAATATATAATAAATTAATTAACAATATTTTAACAATAAATAATAATAAGTAAATCAAATTTAATAAAAAACATTCCTCCTAACAATTTCAATAGATGGAAATTTATAAAAAAAAAAATTAATAAAAAGAAATAATAAAACAGATGTTTATCTAATTTTTGTTTTTTTAAATTTAGTTTTTAAAAATTCTTTTGATGCTTTCTTATGCAAATCTCCTTAAGAATCGCTTCGTTTCTTTTGTCTCTTTCATTCTCCAACCCGCATATTTCATCGTGCACTTTATTGGGTTCTAGCTTTTAGATTCTACAATTTATGAGAAAAAATTAAAAAAACTAGTAAATATATTAGTAATCCTGTTTATGTCACTAGAAGCATGATGGCTTGGGCAAAGTTGGTGGTATTAGTCAAGAGGATGTGATATAGTGGAGGCAGCTGTTGCAGTTTTTGTTCTTTTAAAAGTGGCGTCTGTTGACAAAATTTTTGTGATGCCTATTATAAATGAAGAAGATGTTTTCGTTTCTATTGATTCTAGGCCCAGTTTAGAAGTTGTTTCCCATCTAGGTTTAGGATTTGGGCAGAAGGTTTCACATTTGGGCTCTGGTTTGAGATATTAAGGTATTATTGCGGTTCAATAAGCTATGAAAAATGTCATGGTTCCTTTTGTTAGTGACACTGAGGTGTTATCTTCTGTTCCAAATACTACTGCTTTAGTTACTTTTGAATGTCTACTGAGGTTTATGATGCGCAGTGGACTATAGCATCTTTCAAAAGAATTTGGCGTCGAAGTCGCTCTTCAAAAGCTATTAATGGTCCTAAAAATACTGAGAATAGACTAGTTACTATGGCTTTTTATAAGTCTTGATTTTATTTTTTTGTTTTGTTTGTCTTTTTGGGATTTCTTTTTTTCTCCTTTGTTTGAACTTTTTCTTACTTTTAAAATTTAATTGTGGGGCTCCCACAACCTATTTCGATATTTAATTTATGGGAAAAAAAGCTTCAAAATTTTAAGGATTTAGTTTTTCATTTATTTCTTATGTTTTCTCATAAATTAGGAAGTAATTGATGTAAAGTAATTTGGTAGACCAATTTTTTTTTTCAGATAATTAGTTTATTTATTTATTTTCATATTGAAAAAGAAAAAAATTTGGGAGCATATTGTTTATTGTTCTTTTTTTCTTCGCAATTTCAGATCGAAAAAGAAAAAAATAGAAAAAAGCTTCTCTTTTTGAAATGTTGAAAGTTTTGGGTATAATTTGAAATAACATCAAACTTCAAAGAGGTATATATATGATATTAGTCCTAATATTTAAACAATTTGAGGGTAATTATGACTTTTTCCACTGCCGTTTAAGAAAAAAGAATGTCAGGTAACGAAAAATTGCTAACGGCATCAGTTATATATGAAATGTTTTAAATCTAGAGATATGATTTGAAGTATGAGTAAACATTATGGGGTATATATGAAATGTTTTAAATCTTAGGAGACCTTACTAGTCTCCAGTGTAGGAGGCCTTAGTAGTCTCTGGTGTAGCGCCGACTAAGGCTTTCAGACGATCAAGTCAGAAAGATTCTTCAGAAAGAATGCAAAAGAAAATGAATGAGGCATAAGCCTCGTCCAAGGATGCTGAGGCTATAGTCTTGAGGCATTTTTTGACCGTCTTGCCTTAAGGCGCCACTCGAAGCATACATCTCTAGCCTTTTTTAAAACATTGATTCTTTGATGAGTTAACTCTGAAATATTCTTAAGCACCAAGTCATGACAATGAGTAGCACATGGAGTCCAACAGAGTTTTTTCTATTCTCTATTAATTTTCTCTCAGCTTCCATATAAGATGAAGCATTGTTTGTTAAACAACAAGCTCATCTCCAACTTCTTTTACAACTTTATCAAAAAGCTTAAATAACATATCGACATCCTTCACAACATTATATGCATAAATAGATTTAAAAAAAATAGTGTAATGAAGGTTATTAACAAGAATATTAATCAAGCTCCTTCCTTGCATATCCTTCCAGTCATAAGATAGTATGGATACTCCAATTTGTATTTATGTCTTTCACACAACAACAACAAAAAGCTTCAATAGTTTACAGTTCAAAGTGCTAAGTTCATGCATGGTAGAGGGTTTTAAACCTCGACCATATGAACCAATGGATCTAGACATGTTTAAAAAAATAATAATAATTCCAATGTTTAAGTAAACATGATTTTGAGCCTTTTTTGACTTGTAGGATTCATAATGTTTGGATCATCTTGGTGGCCTTCTTTACTACCTTCCATATTAATGAAGAAATCTATACTTTGGTCCTTTAAATCCTCTTGAAGAAGCACCACTTGATCCATCCAAAAGATTAAGACAATAATCATCATCTTCCAAGGACACCTGGTTTCCAAAATAAGACCTCAAATGAATCATCTCATCAATTTTTATTGTGAGACTTGCTTAGCTACTTACCTTTCTTATTTAACTTCATTTGGAACTTTAAGACATGGTGCCACATTTCTACGAGTCAAACAGAGGTGATCCTTCAATCTTCAATACCTTTTCACTTCTTTTAATAACCTTATTACAAAAATTGCACTTAATATAAACATACCCTTTTGCACATCTAGGAATGTCCACCTCATTATCATATTTTCAAGCTATATTTCTTCTATTCCCTCTTACACTAGAACCTCCTTGACTTTGATTGCTTTTATCATTTTTAATTGTCTTCTAAGTTATACAAAATAAAACCCATATATTTAACTCTTATGGTATCCTATCAACAAACATCAAGTATTAAAAAAAAGAAATCTAACCAAATAAAATATTTTTATATTTTGAGAAAATAATTTTACTCATTATATATGTACTTTTAATTTTACCAAAACATTTATAAGTATTTACTAAAAAAAAAAAGACATTGATAATTTTTTTTAAAACGTGCATGTAGAATTTTAAAAGTTAACATGTACATAGATGAAAGTTAATATTATTGTAGTCTTATTAGTTTTGGCTTTAGCTATTTTTTCTAGTTGTACTATAAAAAAAAAAAAAAANTTATGGAAAAATATCATATAGACCTGATAATGTTTACTCCTATTTCAAATCATATCTCTAGATTTAAACATTTTATATATACTCCATGCGGTTAACAATTTTTCATTATCTGACATACTTGTTTTTAAGTGGCACTGGAAAAAATCATAATTACCCACAAATAGTTTAAATATTAAGACTAAATATATATATATATATATATATATATATCCCTTTTAAGTTTGATATTATTTCAAATTATACCCAGAAATTTTAACATTTCAAAAAGAAAAGCTTTTTTCTATTTTTTTTTCTTTTTCGATTTGAAATCGCAAAGAAAAAAAGAAATATAAACAATATGCTCCCAATTTTATTTTTCTTTTTCAATATGAAAATAAATGAAAAAAGTAATTATTTGGAAAAAAAATTGGTCTACCAAATTACTTTACCTCAATTACTTCCTAATTTCTGAGAAAATATAAGAAAAAAATGAAAAAACTAAATCCCTAAAATTCTGAAGCTTTTTTTCCCATAAATTAAATATCCAAATAGGTTGTGGGAGCCCCAAAATTAAATTTAAAAAGTAAGAAAAAGTTCAAACAAAGGAGAAAAAAAGAAAAAAAAAAGTCCCAAAAGGACAAACAAAACAAAAAAATAAAATTAAGACTTATAAAAAGCCATAGTAACAAGTATATTCCCAGTATTTTTAGGACCTAAGTAGCTTTAGGATAGCAACTTCGACGCCAGCTTCTTTTGAAAGATGCTAAAGTCCACTGTGCATCATCAACCTCAATAGACTCTTCTAAGGCAGTAGTATTTGGAACAGAATATAACACCTCAGTGTCACTAACAAAAGGAACTGCAACATTTTCCACATTTTATTGAACTGCAGCAATACCTTATGTCTAAAACCAGAGCCCAAATGTGAAACTTTTTGCCCCAATCCCAAACTCAGATGGCAAGCAACTTCTAAACTGGGCCTAGAAACACTAGAAGCCGAACCATCTTCTTCATTTATAATAGGCATCACAAAAGTTTTGTCAACAGACGCCACTTTTAAAAGAATAGAAACTGCAACAGCTTCCTCCACTATCACATCCTTTTGACTAATAACACCAACTTTGCCTAAGCCATAATTCTTCTAGTGACATAAACATGATTACTACTATATTTACTAGTTTCTTTAATTTTTTCCCATAAATTAAATAGAGAAGAAAAAGAAGAAATTGAAACGAAACAAGGAAGGTGTAGAATCTAAAAGCTAGAACCCAATAAAGTGTACAATGAAAAATGCGGGTTTTTTTTTTTTTGGTCAGAATGAAAATGCGGGTTGGAGAATGATAGAGACCAAACAAACGAAGCGATTCTTGAGGAGATTTGCATAAGAAAGCGTCAAAAGAATTTTTAAAAACTAAATTTAAAAAAAATAGATAAATATATGTTTCATTATTTTTTTTTAATTCCAAACAAATATTTTAAAAAAATTATTATTAAAGCTATTTATTAATTAATTTTTATAAATTTCCATCTATTAAAATTGTTATGAGGAAATTTTTTTAAAAAGTTTTTTTTTATTAAAATCGATTTACCTATTATTTTTTATTGTTAAAAATGGTTAATTAATTTATTATATATTTTAACATTTTTATTAGTATAAAGGTATATTTGTATTTTATTTATGCTACATTTTTTTTAGGGGGTGGGGGGGGACATTTAAAAATTTGGGTTGACCCAATAAAAAACCAATAACCCAATTAAAACTCAACTTAAAAACCCATATATATGGGTTATTGTTGAGTTGCAGGCCTCTTGCGCCTCCAAGAGTTAAGCCTTGGTGCTATATGCTTTGGCGAAATGAGGTGTAAACCTCGTCAAAGGATGTTAAGGCTATAGCCTTTAGGCATTTTTTTACTATCTTGCCTTGAATTGTGCCTTGACGCATACACTTGGAGCCCATTTTGCAACACTGATTCTTACGTTGAGGTAACTCTCCAATCTTCTCAAGAATCAAGTCAAGGCAATAAGCAGCACATAGAGTCCAATAAAGATTTTCTCTTCTCCATTAATTTTATTCTACCCGCCTTATTTAAGATGAAGCATTTTATGTTATCACTTGAACAGCAAGCTCCAATCCAAGTTCCTCCACAACTTTATCAAGAAGCTCAAATAACATATCGGCATCCTTCACAACATTAGGTGCATCAATAGATTTTAAAAAAATATTATAGTGCCATAAGGGTTCTTAATAAGAAAATTACTCTAGCTCCTTCCTCGCATATCTTTCAAATATCATATAGCATGGATACTCCAGTTTGTATACATGTCTTCCACACATCAGCAACAAAAGCTTCAGTAGTTTATAATTCCTCATTTAAAACCCAAAAGCTATGTTCCTGCATGATAGTGAATTTTCGACAATATGCAATGGTCTACACATGTTTACAAAGGATGGAGAAGTTGCCACATTAAAAGAAATGTCATTTCAAGAAAAGAAACCTTAAAATGTCAAAACAAACCTAATTTTGAACCTCCTTTGCACTTGTAGGATTAATAGTGCTTGGATCTTTTTGGCCGCTCTCCTTATCATCTTCCAAATTAATAACAAATCTATCTATTGATCTTCTAATTACTCTTGAAAATTACCACATTTACCATCAAAAGGATTAGGGCAATAATTATCATATTCAAAGGATACCTGATTAGGAATGGCAAATATACCTAAGGGTTTGGGTACCTATGACTACCCACTATACTTGGGGGGCGAGTTTGGGACAAAACAAATGGGTTCGGTTTAGGATGAGTTTGGGATACACTAGCTTTTTTTTTTTTTTTTTTAAATGAAGATATCTCTCAATTCTTAGTCTCTCTATCGAAAACTCTCTTTCTCTCTCTCTTAGTCTCTCTCAACTCTCAGTTTTTCTAACCTAAAAACCTTAACCAACGATGATGACAACTTGTCGAATATTCGTTCTTAGAGAAAATTTGACTTGATTTCTTGGAGCTAGTGCTAAGGTCATTTTTTTCTTATTTCTTGATTTTTTCTTTGGGTTTTTTTTTTTAAATTACAAATTTTGGATATTAAACTCAACAATTTAAACAAACGGGGTCATTTTACATGTTCTTGATTTTTTTTTTCCTTTATGTGTCTTTTAAATTGCAAATTTTATTTTTTCTTATTTATTTTTGAGATTTTTTAGTGTGTATATGGGTAGATTTCTACATATCTGGTAGTAGTTTAGTTACTTTGATTTCATTGAAGATCTTGATTATGCTTTCTGAACCGTATTGGGCATCAATTATATTGAAATCAAAGCAAAAGGAAAATAAATAGATTGCAAAGGTATATACTTATGGTAAATTGTTCTGAAATTGGATGCCAGGTTTTTGCGATAATTGTGCTATCTATCTACAGTAGTGTCATACTAATAATAAATATTTCAAATCAACACTTGTCTTGGAAATTGAGATTTCTTTGTTGCTGAAAAATAAGATTGAGAACGCTTTATTGATAAAAAAAATGCTAAGTAGCAGTAGCTGTATATATTTATGGTCGTCTTAAACGTGCATTTTCTAGAAAGTTTTTAATAGCCCTTGTTGCTACAATTTTGGTTTCTGAATTTTGTTTTTTGAATTTTGTTTTTATATAGATTGAAGTGTTAATTGATAACAGTGACAATAAAATCAAGGTTTCATTTCATTTTGACACTTCTCCAAAGTTTGGTTTATAGCTTTATAATTTGATTGAATTTTGAAAATTTTGGAACATTGATTAGTTTGAAATATAAAATTTGGGAATGAAGAAAAAGAATACTAATAGCTATAGAAGAACAGAGTGATCTTTTCCATTAGACCATTTTTATTGTCCATGTCTTCATCTTTTGTTCAATTGTAGACCTTTTGTTCTTGTTTAATCTGAGTATTGCTTTTATTTGCAACTTTGATATAAAGTATTTTAGAAAGGAACATTTTGGAATATACAATCCATTATGTTCTTGAATATATAATGCATGTTGAACTTAGTACTTGTTATATCGATGGACGTCAATTAGTATGTAGCTTTGCATTTGCATTCTGTTTGGTATTACTAGTTTATACATTATTAATTATAGGTTGACATTATTTTTGCTACTGAACAATAATTGCTATTATTGTTCAACATGATTATATTTAAGATGTCTGACTCAATTCATATGCATGAATCTTCAACTCAAGTGCATGACAACTGACAGAGATTCTAATCAAGCCTAGATCAATCAATTCTAAATACTAGTGATGAGAATAATGTTTATAAAAGAAAATTGACATCTATTGTTTGGAGTCATTTTAAAAGGCAAAATGTTGATGGAGTGGTGAAAGAAATATGCAGTTATTGTCAAAAGAAACTTGAAGCAAGTAGTAGAAATGTGACAAAACATATGCATATGCATATGGAAAAATGTCCTATGAGAAAGAAAAAAAGATAATGGTGTGTCAACCTTGAATCTTGCTTGAATAAGAAGTCCTTCGGCATTTCATCAAGAAAGTTGTAATAATGCATTATCTAATATGATAATAATGCATGAGTATTATTTGTCTATAGTTGACCATGTTGGATGTAGAAAATATTCTCATACTCTCCAACCATTATTTAATAGTGGTTTCCCAGAATATAGCTAAAAGTGATATATTCTCTAACGACTATTTAATTTGGAACTTTGGAATAAAAAGTAATGATAGTATATCATAGAAAAAGAATCTGAGACTTTAAAATGTTGTGGTTTTGTGTTTGATATTTATGATTATGTTATATAGAATGTTAATGTTTTGAGTTTATTTTGTTTATCTATCAAAATAGAAAAGAGTAATGACAAGGTATTAGGTCTTCATTTTTGCCAACAAAATGCCTTTTATGGGAAAATACAAATATATTTTACTTTGTGGTCTCAGAAGAAAAAAGTATTGTACTAAACCAAACTCTCAACCTATTTGTTGCTTGTATATATTTTTCATCAACATAATAATGAAAAAAGGAGATATTACATTAATGCCATTAGATTATCTTTTTATTTTTGCAATTGACTCCAAAAAATGTTCAAAAGCTTGAGATCTCTATCAAAGTGATGTGTCCATAAGTTTTTTGCATCATGCATGCAATTCATTTAAAAAGAGAGAAAAAAAAAAGGTTTGGGTATGCCTATTTAGGTGGCAAGTAGGCATGGATTCAGGTACGGATTTTGCATATTCGGGTTCAAGTTTCGCAAGTTTGGGTAATACCTAAAGATTGATACAATAAGATGGCTAAAATTGATATTTGTATTGAACCAACTAAGCAAATATATATACACCACAGTCAGCCTTTACAAGGTAATATTCTAACTAAGGTACATATTTGTGCAAGGTAATATAATATTCTAATTATGTTACATATAAATCAAATATATGTTTATACAAAAAAAAAGTTAATCATGTATATTATTCCTTATATGCCCCCACAAGATGGTGATTCCATCAGAAACACCAATCTTGGACTTTAAAAGATGAAATTTAGATCTAGAGAGAAGTTTAGTCAAGACATCAGCTAATTGATCAGAATAAGCAACAAGAGCAACCCAAATAAAACCATTTTGAACTTTGTTACGAACAAAATGAAAATCAATGGCAATGTGCTTCATCCTAGAATGAAAGACAGGATTGGCACAGAGATATGTGGCACCAATATTGTCACAATAAATAAATTACTGGCGCATGAGCAAGATGAAGACAAAATTCATGTAATAGAGATTGCACCCAACATATTTCAGTAGCCGTAGAGGCAACTGATCTATATTCTGCATATATTGAAGATCGAGCTCCAGATCTTTGCTTTTTAGAACTCCATGAAATATGATTATGCCCCAGAAAGATAACATGAGCACTAGTTGAAATGCAATCATCTTTATTACAGCCCAATCCGCATTGGAGAAGGCATGAAGAAGGAAGGGAGACTTCTTATGAAACACAATACCATTAGATATCGAAGAACACGCTTGACTGCCACCCAATGAGAAGTAGTGGGTTTATGCATAAATTGAGAAAGTTTGTTGACAGCATATGCTATATCGGGCCTTGTAAATGAAAGGTATTGCAGGCTTCCAATAACACGACAATATTCAGTAGTGTCATCAAGGGTAGTGCCATCATGAAGAGAAAGAAAGGTGCTAGTTGACAGTGGAGTGGTAACCTCGTTGGTAGTGAGCATATTCATGCACGCCAATAAATCATGTATCTATCGTTGTTGAGACAGTAGCATGCCGGAAGAGGTGTAGGTAATCTCAATGCCAAGAAAATATGAAGGAGGCCCAAGGTCCTTTAAAGAGAATTGATCACCAAGCCTCATAACAAACTTGTCAATCAGAGATGGATTATGTCCAGTGAGAATAAGATCATCAACATATACAAGCATGAATATAATAGCAAATCCATGTGAGTAAATAAAGAGAGAACTATCATATTAGGAATTCACAAAACCAATAGTGAGAAGATAAGAGCATAGCTCATGATACCAAGCATGGGAAGCTTGTTTGAGACCATAGATAACCTTCTTAAGTTTACACACAAAAGATGGGCAATCAGTATCAATAAAGCCTGGTGGTTGGTGCATGTAGACATCATCATGAAGAGAACCTTGAAGAAATGTATTGTTGACATCAAGGTGCCGAAGAGACCAGCCATATGATAAAGCCAAAAAAAGGAGGATGCGGACAGTAGTATGTTTTACTACTAGACTGAAGGTATCATGATAATCTAGTCCAAGCCGTTGATGGAACTCTTAGGCAACTAGCCGTGCCTTGTACCTTTCAATAGAACCATCCGACTTTCTTTTAATAGGAATAACCCACGTACATCCCCTTACATTATGATGATGTGTAGGAGAAACAAGATCCCATGTGTCATTCCGAAGAAAAGCATTATATTCATCAGACATTGCAAATCGCATTGTGAATTTTTAAATGCTTGATTAATTGAAGTCAGTTCACTGGGTTGAGCATCCAAGGTTTTGATAGCTGTGAAAATTTTGGGATTGGGTTTGAAAATGTTATTTTTCGATCTGGTGGTGATCACAATGGGTGCTGGCTGTGGTTTGGGCTAAGGCGAAGAGACACTTGGTTCATTATTTGGACGTGTAGGAGACATACAGAGGTTTGAGTAAGTGGAAGGCACATGTGATGGTTAAGAGGATGATGGAGCAATTTTTGTCGAATCATGCGAAATAGGTGAGGAATGTACTGACTTATGAGAATGGTTTAAATCCTTGTGTGTGGATGATGTGGGGACAACAAAATGGGGTTGATTAAGTGAGGATGGGCACCATGAGAATAGTGGAGTTGAATCAATACATGGGAACTTAGTGGACAATGTTGGATATGGAAATTTAACATGCCTAGAAATATAAAGTTTATTAGAGCTAGGATCAAAACACTTAAAACACTTCTATCCGTGGAGTAGCCAAGGAAAATACATGCAGCAGACCTGGGTTCTAGTTTATGATTTATGTAAGGTATAGGACCAAAAGGATTAAGGAAGGGAAGCTTGACTTAAAAGAGTAAGACCAGTTTATACTATGTGATGATGACAACATTCAAATGTCCCATTATGTTCAGAAATATGTGGTGGTGTGAGAAGGTGAGATATACCATGTTGAGAAAAAAATTCTTTCAATTTGATAAATTCTTCACCATTATCAGAATAAAAGAAATAATTGATTTGTTAAAATATTTTTCAGCTATAGCCTTGAATTTTGGAAAAATAACTGATACATCATATTTTTTTCTCAAAAGGTAAAGCCAAATATATTTGGTAAAATGATCAATGAAAATCACATGATACCAAAAACCATCATGAGATGTTATCGGGGCAGGACCCCACATGTTAGAATAAATTAATTCCAAAGGAGAAAAGCTTGTAAGAGAGGAAGGATAGAAAGGTTGTTTATGTATTTTGTTAGAATGGCAAGAAATACAGGAAGAAAAATCCCTTGATTGAACTGGTAACTGTAAAAAGTACGTAAAACATGATTCAAAATTTTAGACAATGGATGGCCAAGGCGATTATGCCAAGTCTGACTCGAAACTCTAATACTACTAAAGCTCACAGGAGAAGGGTAGGATGCATGAGTCGTCCATTCATAGACTCCATCTTTATTCCTGCCTTCCATTAGTCATGCCCCCGTGTGACAATCCTTCACCACAAAATACGAGGGATAAAATTCAACGAAAACATTATTAGATGAGCAAAGTTGAGAGACAGAAAGTAAATTTTTCTTCATTTGAGGAACATAAAAGCACATTAGATAATAAAACAAATTTAGAAGGAAAATGGTAGAGAGGTAGTTCCAGTGTGAGTTACATATAAGCTTTTACCATCACCAATCATGATATCATCAGGTTCCTCATATTCAGAATGGAGATACAGATTGTGAAGGTCAGTTGTAAAATGGTGAGAGGCACTAGAATCAACAAGCCAGGGAGAAGAAGATGCAGATGGAGCGGCAAAGTGAGCCCTCGGATGAGAAGTTGGATGTCTTGGTGGAGGTCCTAAGAGAGACGACTGTAATATTGATGGAGAGTTCTAAAAAATCCATGGTGTAGCAGCAAGAAGTTTGCGGCATGTCTGAACAATATGATCGGGAATGTCACAAAATTGACAAATTACGTAAGACCCAGGCTGATTCAGACCTTTATTGAAAGTAGAAGAAATTGACTACCCATGGGATCCTTTGGAAGAAATGGACCCCTTAGAAAACTTGCCTCCACGATTGGCATAATGGGCAATAGCAGGAAATATTGAATCGGATGAAGCATTTTTGTGTCTCAGAAAACCTTCATAATCCGCCAATTTATCATAAAGTTCAACAAGGAAATTGGAGTATCTCTAGCACGCAAGGCATCAGTAATTGCCTTATAATCATAATCAAGACCATTGAGAATATAGAAGATAATTTCATCATCACATAATGGTTCACTGACAAGTGCAAGAGAATCAGCTATGCCATGTCATCAGAGATAGTGCTGTGGCCTTTGACAGTTTTGGAGAGTGTTTCTTGAAGACCCATGATCCATCCACGAGAAGGTTTTGCATACATAGTGATCAACTTCTCCTAGGTTTCACGAGAAGATTTTGTTGTAGCAACAAAATTAGTTAGGGTCGAAAAGAGCGAGGCAATCAGTGCACTTCTAAGGAGGTCATTTTGTCGAATCCAGAAGACCCGATCATATCCAAAATCAGTAGGATAAACAATGGTTCCATCAACATAACTCATGATACCAAATAAGCAAAGAATTCCATTGAGAGTGCCATGCCATATAGTTATAAGGTGTTAGTTTCAAAAGAGCTTGAGTAGATACATTGATATACACTAGAGTGCTAGAAGAGAAAGATAGGTTGGTGGTTATATCAAGAGATTGACTTGGAACATATGTTTCATCACCCATTGCAGTAAGGATGAAAAAGACGGAAGAAATGGAGAGGCAAGAGAAAAACAAAGGTTAAAAGGATCGATGCCTTGTGAAAGCACTATTGCTCTGATACCATAAAGATTGATACAATAAGATGGTCAAAACAGATATTTCTATTGAACCAACCAAGCAAATATATAAACACCACAGTCAACCTTTACAAGGTAATATTCTAACTACGGTATATATATGTGCAAGGTAATATAATATTCTAATTATGGTACGTACAAATCAAATATATGTTTATACAAATAAAGGTTAATCAGGTATATTATTCCTTATAATACCTTCCCTATTTCCATTCCTGCACCGGAGTTTCAAAATAAGACCCGAATCAAACTTCTCATCAAATATTTGTTGTGCCACTTGCTTATCTGTTTCATATTTCTTCAAGTATGCAATTATTTCTTGTTTAACTTCATTATGAACGTTAGAACATGGTGCCACATTCTTACAAGTCAAACCGAGGTGATCTTTCAATCTCATTATATATTTGTTAACAACTTTATTATAAAAATTGCACTTATTATCAGTACACCCTTTTTACCCTTTAGAAATCTCGATATCATTACCATATTTTCAAGCTAGACCTCTTTTATTTTCTCTTCCACCAGAACCTCGACCCTCTATTGCATTCACCATTTTTACCATCTCCTACACTAAACAAAATAAAATCCAAATATAATTCTTAAAGTATTCTACCAAAAAATATCAACTAACAACAAGAAAAAGAACAAAAAAAGTAAAAAATATTATTTTTTAAGAAAATAATTTAACTAATTATATATGTATTTGTAATTTTACTAAGACATTTATAAAAAATTAAAATTAAAATGAGATTGACTGGCTGAAGAAAATAAAAACAAGAAAAAAAACAAATAAAAAAGAAATGTTGGAGAACAAATAAAAAAAAAGAAATATCTCATATCAATTTTAGCAAAGGCAAGCCAACATCTTGATTCTCTTTTTCTGATCCATTTTTTATTTTTCATAAATCCAACAGAACTTCCTTACTATATTTTCTTTTAAAACTTTTTTTAGTGATTTTAATATACAAAAGCCTTAAAAACCACATGGAATTTTATAAAATCTAGTCGACCTAGTTAAAATCCAATAACCCAGTTAAAACATAACTTAAAAGCCCATATATATAGGCCATTGTTGAGCCGTATGTCTTTTACGCCTCCAGGCATTACGCCTAGGCCTGGCCTCGTCAAAGAATGTTGAAACTATAGCCTCAAGGCGTACACCTAGAGTGCTTTTTAAAATGTTGATTCTTATGCTGAGGTAACACTCTAATTTTGTCTTCCAAATTAATAATAAATTTATCTAGTGGTCCTGTAATTCCTCTTGAAAAATCAGCACTTGAACCATCAAAAAGATTAGGACAATTAGTATCATCTTTCAAAGACATAATTTCCAAAATAATACCTCAAATCAACCATGTCATTGAATCTTTGTTGTGCCACTTGCTTAGTTAGTCCACCTTTTTTCAATTATGCAATTATTTTTTGTTTAACTTCATTAGGAATTTTAAGACATGGTATCACATTCTTATAAGTCAAACCGATGTGATCTTTCAATCTATTTGACAACCTTATTACAAAAGTTCACTTAATATAGATATACTCTTTTGTACATCTAGAAATCTCCTAGATTTAATAAAATAAAACCCATATGTAGAAGTCTTACGGTATCCTACCAACAAAAATCAACTTGCAAGATTTTATGAAAAAGAAAAAGAAAAAGAAAAGAAGACCATCAAAATCTTACCAAATAGAAAAACATATTTTTTGAGAAAATAAATTTACTCATTATACATGTTTTTAAATTTTACCAACATTTATAAATATTTTTCTTTTTAGAAAAACACATAGTGATAACTTTATAATTAATAAAAATATGTATTAAAAAAATATGCATATAAAATCTTAAAAGTTAATACGAACATTAATGAAAATTAATAAGTAAAAAAAGAGTTAGATTTTGATAGAAAAGAGTTTGACTAAAAACGGTTACCATTATTCAAAGAAACCGTATAATCCATTCCAACAACAACAACAATAATAATATTAATAACTCATTAATTTTAGATTTTCTTGAATAATATATTTCACTTTGGGCAATTTGAAAATCAAATTTTTTAAAGGAAGCATAAACTTCATTAAGAAGAAAATCAAATATTATTAACAGTCCTTAAATCAGTTAATTGAATTTCAATTTTTTTTTTTAAATATAATACACAAATATTTAAGTTATCTTGGCCTAATTAATTTGAATAGCAAATCAAAAGCTGTCCAATTTAATTTAAAGCCTAGAAACTTTTAAACTCCAATTTGGTTAATAGCCTAAATAAATATTAACTTATTTGTATTAAATTAATAATCTAGTTTAGTGGACCACAATTTAAAAAGCCAATTAAACATGATAGATTGTTAATTTATTAATTGGAGTATAAATACATTATTTTAAATAAATTAAATTATCTAATAAATAAAATAGACATTTTAATGTAAATATTAATTAGCTTTCAACCGTTCAAAAATTAACGGTAGCTAATTAAATTAAATTTGTCATTTAATCAAATGAAATGCCAAATAAATTAAATATCTAATTAATTTTAAAGGACTATTAATGATTAAATTTAGTAGTTCAATAAAATTAAAAGGATTTTCAAATATAATAACAATCCAAAAAGAGGCTTTCAAAATTAATATTCATTACCAAATAAGTGACTATTAAATCAATCTTCACCAAAAATAATAAAAATAATAAAATTTCCAATACTAAAATTAAATCCAAATTCTAAAATTTTCAAATAATAAAAAAAAAAATTTTCTTTTAAGAACTACAATTAGTTTGATCCCTTTAGAAAAAAATATGTAGACAGTTCAAAATTTAAAACTGAGTACTTCGACAAAAACATTTTCAAAACATTTTCTCATGATATAATTAAAATTAAAAAATATTTTCTTTTATAAAAAGATTGTAAATAAATGTTAAAAAATCTTAAATTAGTCGAACTATATTTTTAATAAACTTTTATATCTTAAAAGGTATATGTGAAATATTGATTTATGAATGTTAATTTTTATACAATCTTAACTCGTTAAGTATTTAGGATCAACTATAAGTTTATTTTTAAATAAAATAAAAATACCTACATCAAAAATATTAAAATCAAAATAACCAATACAAAATTATGTTTAGGTGATGGATAATTAATTAAATAATAATAATAATTAATTAATTAAATATTGAATTGATGAACTAAAATATTACATATAAAAGAATAATGTTAACAAGTAATAAATATTTAATAATTATAAATATAAAAAATTAAAATATTTTTTTTAACGTGTTAATTGGTTTTTGTTGTGTTTCCTTGTTAATAACCAGTTAACTTAAAGTGTTTTATTGCCTTTTTTTTTTTTGGTAAATAGAAAAAGTTGGAGAGGTAAAAATTAATATATCCCCTATAATTCTGAGTTATGGATCCATCCACTTGGATCAATTTGTAAGTCTACATATCGCTATTATGTTTAGTTCAACATGACAAATTGAGCCTCCAACCCAAACAATGAAAATACTCTCTTTGGTCCTCTTGGCCAAAAATTAAAATCCTTACCAATTCATCTAATATTCATGAATAAAGTATCTTATTGCTTTGACACTATTATAGACCGACACTATTAAGAAAAATCTAAATTTAACATTGATAATATCGTGTAGATTTTTATCGTATTATCATATCATTTAAAATTTTGTAAACTAACTTTAACCATTCTAAAAGATAGTTAAATGTATTTATTCATTTATGTTTTGATGGACTCGACTAAATTTCTATTTAAAAAATTAGACTATTAAAAATCGCAACTAAACATAGATTAATATTGAAAAAAAAATGAATTGCCAATATACAATTAGGGCGTGTTTGGCATGCGTTACAATACAATTAGCACAACATTAAATTATACAATTCTTTGTTTGTTTCTTTCATGCGTCATGAGGCGCCTTATAAAACGGTGGAACCACTTTAGTTTTGCACTATCTGCTGCACTATTTGACTCATGGGAGGTGAGGTCACGGTGGGATAATTTCCCTTCTTTTTTTCCTTTTTTAATATCTTTTATATCTTTTTTTTCCAATATAATAAAATTCAGACAATAACTAAAAAATTATCACAATTTTGCATAACTATACAATTCCCATTTTGGCTCGAATTTCCTTTGCATTTTTCTGGTGATGACGATGGGTCGCTTTACGGTTAAGACTAAATCCCCACACAAGACATACCTGAACTTCACCTTTTTATTGAAAGCTCCAGCCATTTGCGCTTAATGAATTTCGAGCCTTTGTTGAGCTACGAGCCTTTTTTCGTCTAGTGCTTTGAGTTCGGCCAGCCTAACCTTCACATTTTCATCCAGTGTTGTTAATTGAGTGGCAATTTTGAGCGAAGGTAACTGTATTTCAAGGTGTAGTACAACTTCTAAACCAAAAACTAGACTGTATGGTGTACACTAAGTTGATGTGCGCACCATGGTTCTGTAAGCCCAAAGTGCTTCAGGAAGATGATCATGCCAACTCTTTTTATTTTCTGACACCATCTTCTTCAAAATTTTGCACAGCACCTTATTGAACACCTCAGCTTGGCCATTTGATGATGGATTATAACTTGTCGAGAATGCGTGCTGAAATTTATATTTCTTGTTTAATTTCACCAGTGATTTGCATTGAAATATAAGGCATTATCAGAAATTATCTTCGATGGGATTCCATAGCGATAGATGATGTGATTCTTTATGAAATTTGACACATCTTTCGCTTTAACTTTCTTCAACGATATTGCTTCTGACCATTTTGAAAAGTAGTATGTTGCAGCCAAAATGTACTTATGGGATCTAGAGGTATGTTTAAAAGGACCAATAACATCCAAACCCCATGTTTTAAAAGGCCAAGATATAACAGATGGATGGAGAGGTTGTGGGGTTGATGTATAAAGTCACCATGTATCTGACATAGCTTGCACGTTTTTGTAAAGCGCATAGCATCTTGAACCATGGTAGGGCAATAGTACCCTAACCTTTTCAACTGACCTGCGAGTTTAGGACCTGCTTGGTGGGCTCCACAAGATCCAGAATGAGTTTCATGTAGAGCATGAACAGCCTCTTCTTTTGACAGACATCTTAGCAACATTCCTACAAAGGCTCTTCTATACAAAATTATTAAGGAATACAAACCGTATAGCTCTTCTTTTTATCTCCACTATTTTCTTCGTATCAGAAGGCAATACTCTATGTTGTAGAAAATCAACAAATGGTTGTCGCCAATTTTGTTCTTCCTCAATATCACAAATTGTAATGGGATTGCTGTCAAATGTTTCCTCCATTCTTTCAAGTGTTGGAGGCAACAGATAGCGCTCTCTGACTATAATTTGTATCTCTCTTTCATCAGGGAGTGTCAATGACACTGCTAATTTTGCCAGAGCATCAGCTTTATCATTTTGGGATCTTGGCACATAATTTATTGTGACCTCCTGGAATTGCACCAGAAAATTCTTAACCCTTTGATGGTAAAAGATCATATTCTCATTTTTGACAGCATATTGATTATTAATTTGTTTGATAACCAGCTGCGAATCACCAAAAACTTCTAAGGAATCAATGTGCATCTCGAGAGCAATTTCAAGACCAATAATTAATGCCTCATATTTTGCAACATTATTTGAACATATTGCCAGAATCAAGAATGAATACGGTATTAAACCTCCAAAGGGAGTAATAAATACCATGCCTGCTCCTTCCCCCTGTTTCCTTGCTGCCACATCAAAGTACAATTGCCAAGGTGAAATTGTTCCAACAGCAAACACTTCTTCATCATGTAAATCTTCTGGTAACTCCATATTATCAGGAATTGGATGTGCTGCTAGAAAATCTGCTAAGGCTTGTCCCTTTATCGCCTTTTGAAGAACAAATTTGATGTCAAATTACGATAAAATGATTGCCCATTTTGCCAAACGGCCTGACAATGCCGGTTTTGACAGCATGTACTTTGAAGGATCTGCCCTCGATATCAAAGTTATCAAATGTGACAACAAGTAATGCCGTAATTTCGTAAAGGCAAATATTAGAGCCAAGCAAACTTTCTCAATAGGGGAGTAATTTTGTTCTGCCCCCACCAAAGTTCTACTCAAGTAGTACAAGGCATTTTCTTTCCCCTCATGGTTATGTTGAGCTAATAATGCCCCCAGTAATCTTTCTAGTATAGCAATGTACAGGATCAATAACTTGTCTTGAATTGGAGCCATCAAGACCGGAGGACTCAGCAAATAACCTTTGATGCTTTGGAAGGCTTTCTGACAAGCTTCGTCCCATATAAATGGCACATTTTTATGCATTAACCTTGAAAATGGTTGACATCGCTCGAAGATATTTGAGATGAACCTTCGTATATAGGCCAATCTTCCTTGTAACCCACATAGTTTTCGAAGGTTACGTGGAGGAGGCATTTCAACTATAGCCTTGATTTTATCTGGATCAATTTCTATTCTTCGGTATCTAACAAAAAAACCAAGAAGTTTCCCAAACATCACACCAAACGCACATTTCAGCAGGTTCATTCTGAGCTAATGTTTTTTAAGTTTATCAAAAACCCGTCTGAGGTCATGCAAATGATTTAATCTTTCTTTCGACTTGACGACTAAATCATCAAAATAACATTCCAATGTATTATGAAGCATATCATCAAAGATGACTGTCATCGCTCTTTGGTAAGTTGCTCTTGCATTTTTCAACCCAAATGGCATTACCGTATAACAATATATGCCTTTAGGTGTGCGAAAGGCTGTAAGTTCTTCGTCCTCAGGTGCCATTTTAATTTAATTGTATCCTGAGAAACCATCCATGAAGGATAATGCTCCATAACCTGTAGTAGCATCCACTAATAATTCAGTGATCGGAAGTGGAAATTCATCTTTTAGGCAAGCGTTGTTTAGCTCTCTGAAGTCGATACAGATCCGAATTTGGCCATTCTTTTTTATAACAGGTACAATGTTTGCAAGCCAAGTTGGATATTTGACTTCCCGGATGAAGCCAGAGTTTATCAATTTATCAACCTCAGCTTCAATTTTTACGACAAGCTCAGGTCGGAACCTTCGTTTTTCTTGTTTTGCACAAGGCATTTCATTAGATATTGCCAGCCGATGGACAACTACATTTGGATCTAGTCCAGGCATATCTAAATAACTCAACGCGAATACATCTTTGTACACTCTGAGAATGTCCTCATATTGTCCCAACTATTATGGAGTTAATAAAGCACTAACAAAGATAGGTTTAGGATCTTCATCAGTACCGAGATTGATTTCCCTAAGCTCATCAACTGTCGTTTGCCCTCATTCTTCAAATGCCATAGGAGCAGGTTGAACCATATCAACAAATTCTTCTGGATTTTCTACTTCATTTTCAAAATTTGCTTCACTAGAGTCATTGTCGAAAGAAATATGGTTTACTTGCTCGACTTCTTGACCACTGGGATTCTTTTCTTTCCCAAGTTGTATGGTTATAGCTTTCTGCTTCTTTTTCTGCTTCAAATATGACTTTTGCCTTTTGTTTTTATTTTTATTTTTGCCCAATTTTAAGTTCAAAGGCTCGAAGTTTATGAGGTTTGAAAGCAGCTGAAATACAGAGACACGTGGAGGTTCATTGCTGGGCTCTCCTTATGAGAACATCTTCTGCTCCAGTTCAATGAGTATCTCAGGTTCAGTGGACATCTTAGCCTCGACAAGTTCTTTTGGCAGCTTATAATATGCTCTTAAACAATCGTCAGTCTGAATAATTTTGATTTCAGATTCAGAGGAAGCTTTATGAGATCCATTATTTTGATTAATCACAATATTCTTGTTCTTCTTTTGGAATGTGGTCTTATTCTTCTCTACCTTAAGACCTTTTGGTGTGAAACCAAATGATTGTGCCCTAAGGCCCTCATGGATAATGACAATGCAATTATTTGTGCTTTTTCCATTTCCGAGTTTTATGGAAATTGAAATCTCATCATTAGGAACAGATCGATTAATCCTTCTGAGGGGACTAGTGTAGCTTGTCATCAAAGCATCCATTGTGTCACTAATTGTTGTAATAGCTTTTTGCCCCGGTGCCCTTTGGTCTTTCGGTCAGTATATGAAGATGGCATTTTCAGTGGTTTCTTTATGGTCATGCAGCAGTTTATTTTTCTTTCGGACAAGTTTTAATGAAGGAAAGACAAGTGTTTTGACTTTAATATTCACTTTTACCGTCCCTTTGTCTTTAGTTGTTATCCTCTCAAAATTCTTCGGAATAACATCATTTACTGCTTTGTAGAACTTTGCGTCAGAATAGTTCACCTTTTCTCCTTGAAATGGATTGAGATCTGCATTCACCTTCTTTACTTCTCCATCTTTACAAAATTTGAAGCATTGATAGAGTGTAGAAGGAATAACACCATATGCATGAAACCACGGACGTCCCAAGAAAGCATTATAGTAAGTATCTGCTTTAATAACATGAAATAAGGCATTTGACTGAAGATCACCTATTTCCATTGCCAAGGTAATACTCCCTAGCGTCCTTTGTCCAACTTGATTAAATCCTTAAATTTTTAAGAATGATGGATACAAGTGCTGCATATTCAAGCCTAGTATCTGGAGTGTCTTTAAAGGAATGAGATTTACCGCTGATCCATAGTCAAGCATTATCTAATTCACAGGGATATTTTTAATTGTCCATGTGACATAAAGCGGTCAGTTATGCTTGTTCCCCCCTAATTGACAATCCTCATCATTAAATGCGATGCATGCCATGCATGATGCACACACCTTATTCAATGATTTTTCTACATTGATTTGCTCCACTTTGTCTTTGTAAGTCTCTGGGGTAGTCAAATTAGTAATGAATGCTTTTCGAAGTTCGGGAGACATTTACAGGGCCTCATACAAGCTAAAAAGAGCAGGTATACATTTCAAATAAGCCAATATATTGTATTTAATGTCATTTGAACCTTTTGAGTCTGTAGTTATTCCCTTTTGAAAAGAGGCATCATCCTGAGCATGAGTTTCCCCATGTGGTACCGAAATAGAGGATTCTCCATTCGAGATATCAATATGACTTTTATCAGCTGTAAGTTGTTGAGCATCTTTCTTCTTTTTGGCTTGCAGCTGGATCTCTCTCAACGTGATTTCATCTGCTTCCACGAGGTCCTCAATATCAACAGAAGCAGTACAACATTGCAGAACATCTTCCTTTTCCACATCATTATATCGTTCTTCAAGGAATCCATCTAGTATGAATTCTTTTAAAGTGACTGGAACGCAGTCTGGTTGCTCGTACTCCTCTTCAATAGGACCTCGAACCTTCTTCTTGAACTTGCTCATCTTTTTCTTCTTATTTTTGTTCACCTCGAGTCTCTTTTGAATTTTACACCCAGTATGCCCTTAAGACTTTTAAGCAAAAATTGTAGCTTTTGATGATTTCTTGCTAACATAGGTCTGCCATCCATCTCCACCTTCCTCCTCAGTTGCCAACAAGTCATCCCATTTATCCAAGTTTGGCTCTGTCATGAGTTCATATAAAGTTGAGATAATAGGATTTCCCATATTACGCATATTGGGGTGAGCATTGACAATAGTGACTTGATTATTGACCTCAAAAGCCACTGGGATTACCCCTTCAGTCAAAGAAACATTATTGGAGGTAGTGATCTTCCCTTTAGTACTAGATTCTGCTAAGGAGATTTGATTATTTTTTACCATCCCTTCAATAATATTTTTAAGAATGTAACAGTCCCTTAAAGAATGACTAACAATCCTGTGATAACAACAGTATTTTAGATCATCAGTTCTATTAATCTCTTCAGACCTTTTAATTTCAGGAAGTGTCAATGCATTAGCTTGCATTAATGCATAAAAAATCTCATCAACATCTTCATCACTGAAAGAATATTTGACGTCCTTCATTTCTTTTAGCGTTAGCCGCTTTGGAGGTTCTTTCAATTTTCCTTTGTCATTATTTTGTCCATGATTTACAAAGGTAGCCATAGAATCTCCCTTTTTAGCAATCTTCTTGGTTTCTACCTTCTTGTCCTCTATGCGTGTTTTCTGAGAAATGATTTTCTGACGAGCCATTTGTCTCTCAACGTTGCTTGCCTTCGAAACCAATTGATCAAATGATTAAGGTTCTGCAGTACCTACAAAGGTTACAATATCTGGAAGAAGATTGTTACAACACATTTGGATTGCTAACTGTTCAGTCAATTTTTCTGGGCATTGAAGGTTGAGATTTCTCCACCTTGTGATGAACTTATTGATATTTTCATATGGCTTCTGCTTGGTTTCCGCCATGTCAATAATTGAAATTTTCTTCTTAGAACTCATAAATTGTGCAAGAAATGCCCTTTGCATATCATCCCAAGTAATTATGGAATCTACTGGCAGCTGTGTGTACCAAGTAAAAGCAGCTCCTTTTAGCGATTGGATAAACTGCCTTATGAGCAAAGCATCTGACTGAGCAGATTCTCCACAAGATGACACAAAATATGCCAAATGCTCATAGGGAGAACCATTGATACTGTCAAATTTCTCAAAATTTGGCTTTAAGTAAAATTGAGGGAATGGGACTTGATCATAATGCGATGGATAAGGTTTATAATATCCAAGCACAAGTGTATTAATAGAGGCCTGATATTCTCGAATTCCTTTAGCTATGAGCACTTTCAGATTTGGCTGTGTTGAAGGAGCTACAGAAGTTAAAGCTTTCCCTTTATCTTTCAATTACTGTGAACGTAGGCTCATTTTTTTGGCTAACCTTGCAGTAAGGCCTGCAATTTCAGCATCCTTTTTGTCCTTCATCCTTTGCATTTCCCTACGCATATCTTGCAGTTGCTCTTCAATACTTGCAGCTCCGATAGCAAATATAGACATATGTCCAATTTCAAGATCATCATCATTTATTAATAACCCTTGAAATTGAGATTCCACATTCTTTGGAAAATCTTTATCATGGAAAAGTGCCTCAGGATCTCCATAAAGAGGATTTGATGTTGTCAAGATGGCTGAATAATCTTGAAGCGAGGCATTTGGCAACCTATCATCTAACTCACCAGATTTTGGTAAGTGAGCTAAATGTATTTGTTGTGCTTTTGAACGCATCATAAAGCCTGTATATGACTTCGAACCTGCTGAAACTTCCACTTCTTTGGCGGTCTCCTTTGGAAATTTGTATCCAGCCATAAAAATTTGTTCACTTGCCTCAACTTGGGCACTAACCCACTCCTTAGGATTAAGAAGTTTAAAGTTTGGCACTAATGTTGAGTAAGGCAACACACTTTTCTTCAACACTGAAATACCAATTCCTTTGACTTTCGGAACCATTTCAGCTCTAGAGGAATTTCTCAGACTGCTAAAGTCACCCAGCTTAATTCTTTTCCCTTAAGGTATGGTCAAAGAAGATTTTCATCTAATTTTTCAAGCCGCTCAACAATATTTCGAACCGCTTTCCCCATTGTTTTCTTTAGGATAACGTTTTGGGGAGAGCTAGGCCCCTCTTCTGTGGTGGATGGACAAGCATAACATTGTCGATAAACTGTTGGTGGTTTAGGGATGTCATTTGTCTGAAGAGGAGTTGCAGTATTATCCTCCTCTACGAATGTCACCATGACATACTCGACAGTGACTAGGCTGACTGGAATTGACCCCATCATGATCTGGGTTATAGGTTGAACCCCAGCATTAGTAATTGCATGGGGTAAATCCTTTGGAACCCTGAACAACTTTTTTTTATGAAGATTGGCTGCAAGAATTGAAAGGACAGAAACCTTCGTGGCCTCTGGAAATCTCTGAGGCCTTCATCGCCCTGGCCAATCTCTTTTTGGCGGATCTAGCATGCCTTTTCTTCAGTCCCTTTGCTGCTTTCCCCTTTAAGATTTGAGGGGTACACATATCTTCAATGGCCGTGGATGATTTGGGATAGTCCACAGTTGCAGGAGGCTTAGATCGTTTCATACAGCAAAATGGTACTTCAGAAACAACAAAAGTGGTGCGAACACTGTTTCTCTTTCGCTGTCCTTCAACGATAGTTACAGTGGGGATCTGATGGAAGTACATTGTTATGTTGGGTGCCATTTTATCTGTTAGACAAGAAAGTGAGATGTATAAGTTAAAGTCAATATAATTGTAGATGAAAGGGAAAATGGGTCCCACCGGGCGTGCCAAAAACATTGTTGCGAAAAAAATTAACATTCACAAACAATATCTCACCTATACCCTTTTAAGGGGTATAAGAGTTTATAAAAATGTAGTTCGACCCATTCAAGGTTGTATAACCCTTAATTACAATCTCTTAATACAATAGACTACCCTTTGATTCCAATTATATCAAAATATTTTTGAAAATATTTTGCAACTGCACTCAGTTTGAAGTCCTGAGCTGCCTACATACCATTTTTAAAGGGATCAAACCACTTGTAGTTCTTGAAAAAGATTGTTTGGTATTTATTTAGGAAATTCAAATGATTTGAATTTGATTTAAAACTTTGAAAATTTGAATAATTTATTTGGATTTTGAACTGCACCTAGTGTTAGACCAGGCTGCCTACGTATCATTTGCGGAATCAAGTCAATCGTAATTCCTTAAAAAAGATTTTTTTGGTGTTTATTTAGAAAATTTAAATAATATGAATTTAATTTGAAACTTTGGAAATTTGAATTTAGAAACTTGAATTTTTGAAAATTTGGATTATTTATTTGGATTTTGAACTGCACCTAGTGTTGGACTAGGCTGCCTACGTATCATTTGCGGAATCAAGTCGACCGTAGCTCTTTAAAAAGATTGTTTATATTTGAAATTTAATTGGTTTCATAACCACAAAATTATTTGCTTGGATTATTTAATTTGGAAAAATTTGAAGAAGTAATTTTATTAAATTTTAGACTAAAAGATTTATACATCACAAGAATAGAGAGACATCTCAACTAGGTTGGTACCCCTCAAAGTCTCAATCATATGCAAACATCTTCTAGAATTTTTTTTGACCACTTCTGATTTTGTAGAGTTAGTCAAACAATTTTAGTTTGCAACTTATCACTAGGCAAATTTTGACTTTATGAATTGAATGCCAAATAATAAATTCATAATTTTATATTTTAAAATAATTTTTTGACCAATTGAATTTTATT